>PVIA01000330.1:309565-489967 GCA_004024845.1 Tonatia bakeri | reverse complement strand
ATCTCTTATCATCCTCACAAAACCCTAAGAGGCAGGCTGTGTTAATGTCCCCATTGCTCAAACAAAGAAACAGACTAAGAAAGATGTAGTAACATCCCCAGTTATGCCACTTTGAAGTGGTTGAGTACAGGTTCAGACCCATGTCTGTTTGATCCTAGAGACGTTTTGTCTAGAACCCAGGAACTCAGCTGTTAAACACACATTACCCTGAGGAACCGATGACCAATGTTGTAATTAGCTATAAGAAGACCCACCATCCCAGGAAGATGCATTTTAATATTCTTTCTTCATTCAACAACAACAAAAATAACTAAAACTCAGACAATATACCATAGTCCTATGGCAGTGAGAGTACAACATGAAACCCAGGGGAAGCAACAACCAGCATCACCATAGGTTTGTAACAGGGAATCCAGAAGGCTTCTCAGGAGATGGGAAAATTAAGTGGGGCCCTGAAAAATGAGTGGAAGTTCGCCAAAAGAAAAGAAGTAAGGAGCTCAGACAAGCCAAGCTCAGTGGGTAGCGGTCAGTTCAGCATCTGGGAGGCAGTTGATAGGTGGGGAGAGACAAGAGATGCTACTAATCGGGGAGGCGCTGGCTATGGGTTGAAGGGCCTTGAGGTAGGGGGTTCCTGGTTTCTTATTTAAGGCCCCAGGTATACATAAATTTTCAAAAATAGAAGCAAAACCTTGTCAATGGAACAAGACACTGGAGATAAAGAATTATTACCTCTCAGAGATAGGAGCTCACAATATTAACAAAGATAATGATAGCTCACATGTGAATATCATCACAAATCTCAAAATAAAACTTTCAAGCCAACTAATTTATTCCTAATATCAGTCCTGAAAGTTAGATAACATTATCTCACTTGTCAAGAAGGAAAAAGCAAGGCCAAAGGCATGCAGAGCAGATCTGTCCCCTGCAAGTCCAGGGCAGATGGTCAGGGTACACCTCTCTGGGTGATCTGTCGGAGGGGCGCTTGCAAACCGAATCTGGATTTCTGTCCCTGGTGAAAGTCTGGACTAGCCACTCTCTGCGTCTCATCTAACTGAGATTGTAAAATTTTGAGACTCAGCAGCAGGCAGGCTGGCTGCCTCATGGGGTTGCTGGTCTGAGCCGTGGGTGGTCAGGAATGTTTCAGGACTTCCTGGGCCCAGTGTTCCAGGTCAGAGTGTCTGGATTAATGATCCATCTCCAGACAGGGGGAGCCAAGGCCCTGACGCCAGGCACAGGGCATCGATTAGACTTTACACTCCGAGTTTGCTTTCATCTGAGGCTCTCCGGGTGGGCTAGGGCCTAATAATTAACATTCTCTGAGCCCCACAACATGAGTGAGCATGAGGAAGGGAGAAAGAGTCCCTGAGCAGGTCTCCATAAGTAGTAGAAGTGCCCCGCCATCCCCCGAAAAAAGCCTGGGCCTGGCTGCTTGGCAGACAACCACATTTCCCCTGCTGACACTTCAATCCTGCCTGGAGTTTGTGTAGTAAGTGGTTTGGGTCTCATCTTTGATTTTCACAACATTTCTATGGGAAACTAGTACTAGGATTACTATCTTCAGTGTACACATGGAGAAACTGAGGCCCAGAGAAGGGCAGGGGATCACCCAAGAGCAGAGGGATCAGGATTAGAACTCAGGTCTTCTGCTTCCCTGCCTGGTACCTTTCTAATGAAGAAAGCTGTCGCTTGCAGGGATATTTAGATCCTCCTGGCTCCTCAAGATGAAGGAGGTAGGAAGGTGATATGATTTTTCATTTTATAAGAGAAAACATTACAGAGGTGCCCTGTTATTCATTCATGCATTGGTTCACCAAATACTTACTGAATACCTAGTATGTTCTAGCCTCTGTGCCAGGTGTTAAGGGTAGCAGAAAATAGTCCCTGACATTGAGGAGCTTATAGCCAGGTGAAAGGGGTCAGTAGGGAATGGGGCATGAGAGAGGTTGATATGCAAACACTAAGTTCAGTAAGGTGTCATGGTGCTTTACTAGTAAATCTGTTTAATAGTACAAAGCACTGTATTTTTTATTTTTAAAAATATTTTATTGATTATGCTATTATAGTTATCCTGGTTTTTACCCCTTTCCTTCCCTTCACCTAGCACTTCCCACTCCCTCAGGCAGCCCCCCACACCATTGTTCATGTCCATGGGTCATGTGTATAAATTCTTTGGCTACTCCATTTCCTATGCTGTAATTTATACCCCCATGGCTATTCTGTAACTACCTATGTGTATTCTTTAATCCCTTCACGTCTTCACCCATTCCACACATCCCCCTCCCATCATTAACATTCTCCATATCCATGATTCTGACTCTGTTCTTCTTGTTTGCTTAGTTTGTTTTTTAGATTCAAGTGTTGATAGATATGTATTTTTTTTTGCCATTTTATTGTTCATAGTTTTGATATTCTTTTTCTTAATAAGTCCTTTTAACATTTCATATAATAATGGTTTGGCGATGATGAACTCCTTTATTTAGTTTTTTCTTGTCTGGGAAGCTCTCTATCTGCCCTTAGATTCTAAATGATAGCTTTGCTAGGTAAAACAATCTTGACTATAGGTCCCTGCTGTTTATGACTTTGAATACTTCTTGCTAGTCCCTTCTAGCCTGCAAAGTTTCTTTTGAGAAATCAGCTGACAGTCTTATGGGAACTCCCCTGTAGGTAACTAACTGCTTTTCTCTTGCTGCTTTTCAGATTCTCTATTTTTCTTTAACCTTTGGTATTTTAATTATGATGTGTCTTGGAGTGGGCCTATTTGCATCATCTTGTTTGGGATCCTCTGTGCTTCCCAGACTTGCGTGTCTGTCTCCTTCACCAAATTAGGGAAGTTTTCTTTCATTATTTTTTCAAATACATTTCCAATCTCTTGCTCTTTCTCTTCTGCTTCAGGCACCTATATAATGCAGATGTTGAAGCTCTTGAAGTTGTCCCAGAAGCTACTTATACTATCCTCATTTTTTTGGATTCCTTTTTCTTCTTGTTTTGACTGGGGTTTTTTTTTTTTTTTTTGCTTCCTTATGTTCCAAATCATTAATTTGATTCTTGGCTTCAACCACTGTACTACTGTTTCCCTGTAAGTTGCTCTTTATTTCAGTTAGTGAGTCCTTCATTTCTGACTGGGTCTTCTTTATGCTGTTCAGGTCCTCACTAAGTTCCTTGAGCATCCTTGTATACAGTGTTTTGAACTCTGCATCTGATAGATTGCTTATTTCCATTTCACTTAGCTCTTTTTCTGGAGTTTTGATCTGTTCTTTCATTTGGACCATGTTTCTTTGTCTCCTTGTTTTGGTAGCCTCCCTGTGTTTGTTTCTATGTATTAGGTAGAGCTGCTTTGACTCCATGTCTTGGTTGTGTGACTTAATGTAGTAGGCATCCTGTAAGGTCCAGTGGCACAGCTTCCCCTGTCACCTAAGCTGGAGACCTCAGGTTCACCCTTCATGTGGGCTGAGCACACCCTCCTCTTGTATTTGAGTCTTGGTTGCTTTTGATAGATCAATGGAAGGGATTTACCCAGGCCAGCCAGCTGTAAGGATTGGCTGTGACCACTGACCACTAACCTCCACCATCCTTGGAAGATCAGCTGTGTAGGAGTAGGGTGCTGGTGCTCCCAGGAGGCCTGCACTTGTCCACTGGGTGCGCTGGCCCTGGGGTTTCCCAGGTAGTGCAGGCCAAGATCTGCCCTCATCTGTGTTTTTCCCAGGGCCACCAGTACAGAGCACTTTGGGCACAAGGTGCTAGGGAGGGCATGACCAAATCCATATAGGGCAGTGAAGTACAGGCAGGAGAGGAGATGTGATCAGAAAAGGCTTCAAGGGGGAGATAACTCAAAAATGAAATCTTAAAGGAGGGCTAGGTGTCAATCAGGCAAATGTGAGGTAGAAGGAAGGTATGTGAAGGTGGGATCAACCCCAGAGAAGGAAAGAGGTGATCCAGACAAAGAGGGAGAGAGGCATGAAATAACTCAGTTAATGAGAGCAACGGAGTTGGCTGTAGAGGAGGGTTTTTGTAACAGACTGTAGTAGATGAGTTTAGAGAAATCAACAAAGAACAGATCAAAAAGTCTTCCGAAGCCCAAGTGAGGGAAGGGGCTGACCTTTATTGTAAAGGATTCAAACAAGGAGGCAACATGGTCAGGACTGCATTTTCGGAGGCTCCCTCCTGCTGTGGTGTTGAGGATGTGCTGAAGACAAGAGAGATTGAAGTAGACACATCTGGGGAGCAAAAGTGATGGAAACCTGCTTTGATGGGTCTGTGGCCACAAAGGACACCAAAAACTCTAGTCTGGTCTGGAAAAGCCTATGTCCTGGGAACTTTCTCATATGAAAACATATTCCCCATGGTTGTAAACTTATGCCCAAGTAAATTGGTCTGGACCCATTCCATGCTGCTCTGGTCTGAGAAAAACCACAGTGTTTCTTTCTCTCTTCATATGGATTCCCCATACCCTTTACCCACTTCTGCAGGTACACATTTTCTCATAGTGCCTTCCCAACTGTCCAATCATGGCCACCAACACATGGCGGTGAATCACCACAACTTCATAGCCCTGTGCTTCAGTCCTTAGATGATGCCACATTATGTGGCCGTTGCTATTTATTCAACATTGGGTATAGACTGAGTATCTAATATGTGCCAGGCACTGCGAGGCTATCTGAACATGTCCTCTGTGCTTGCCTCGATGGACCTTTATGGATAAAATACAAATTCCTTAACCCAGCATTTCAGTATCTTCTTAGACTTCCCAGCTGACCTCCACAGTCTCATTCTGCCCTCTCTCCCTCCAACACCTTGCACTTGTCACATGGAGCCACTTGATGTTCCTTAAATACTCTACATAATTTTTTTCAAATAGCAATATCTTTTTAAGTTAAAATTCCAATACATACACACTCTAATTCAAATAATACCAAAGGTGAAAAGTAGAAAGTAAAAATTTGTCCTCTACCCCTCTCACTCATTATCTTGCAAATCCTCGTCCCCAGAGATAAACACTGTTAACATTTGGGTAAATATTCTTCCAGATTTTTTTAAAAACTTCTTATGCTGTAGCATACCACCTTTTCCTATTCTCCAAGACTCATTATAATGACTTACTCTTTCCTCCAAAAAGTTCTCTATGGCCCCTCAGGAAAAATTATGGGTCCAATGCTTATAATAAACAGCATTTGCCATCCTGTATTGAAATCATCTGTGCAGATGGTGTGCTTCCATGAATTTGAGTGTGAGAATGTAATTAAAGATGAAAATCTCTGTGAGGACAAGACTGTAACAGTCTTGGTCTCTCCTGTATTTCCAGTGCCTTGCACATAGTAGGTGCTCAGTAAGTATTCACAGAGTACATGGTGGATGGATGGATGAGTATCTGGATGTGTGGATTGATAGCAGGTGAGAGCTCCTACAGCAGTGCTCTGCAGGATGCAGGTAAGGATATCCAATTGCCACTTAGTAATGGAAAGGACTCCAGCTGGTCCTTTCCTTCTGGTCCTTACTTTTACCTGCTATGTAGACTTCTATAAGTTCTTTACCCTCACTAAGCTTCAATATCCCTACCTGGAACAGAACAGTGGAGCTGAGTAGTTCCCCAGAATCCTCCCCAACAAATGCTCCAGAATGTTCAGCTGGCCATGGCCCAGCACCCCTATTTTACACCTCTGTAATTACTCACCTGCATGCCTTTTATTATAGAGATTGGAGTGGGGGCAGGAGCTCATTAAATAAAGGGCAAAAGGAAATTGCTGGCTTGCCAAAATGACACTGTTGGCATTAACTAGATTAACTTCTGAAATGAAAAGCCCACAAAAGCAAAACCAAAACAGAAAAGGAGCCACGGCTTCCGCCGGGGACTTCATGGTTCCCTGCTTCAGCCTGCCTGACCCCCAACCCAGCTTCTCAATCAGTCCTCCCTGGGGAGGTCATAGCAGCCACTTTCCTGCCTTCACACAAGGCTTCATCTCAGCAATCCTAGGAAAATGGCAGTGGGCGCTGAGCCCCAGACCAGGACTTGGGATGGAGCTGCTGCCAAGCCCAGTGTTGGTGCCAGCTGATGCTAAGATGCAACACAGAGTAGGCAAGGGACTCAGACTAAGGCACTTGCTCAGCTCTCAGCGTTTACAATCATCAGAAGAGGTAGGCAGATACTGAGGGAGGCAGACCCAGCCCTTCTCACTGGTCAGCCCTGTCTCAAAGGCCAGGAAAGGATGGAGCTAACTGTCTGGTCTCACAAGTAGACAACCATTCCTTAACATAAGCATCCTAGAATATGTGAGGAAAAAAACCCTCCTCCTCAGATGAACCTGGAATCTTTTCTTTCTCTCTGCAGAGGGTTGCTAAGGCAAGTCAGAGAACAGAAAAACTGTAGAAAAAAAAACAAACATCTATTCCATGCCTCCTCTAGGCCAGATACTTTACATGTACTGTCTCTCTCATCTTCAGAAGAGTCTGGAGGTACTCTGTTCCTCACCTGATGGACAACAAACTGAGCCTGAAATAGGCTTACCCATGTTCTCACTGCCAGGGACTATCGTATCAGGCTTTGCACTGAGGCCTTCCCAGCTCTGAACCTCAGAGTTCTCTCCCCACACATCTCTGCTCTCTAGACCCTGCCCTTGCCCATAAGAAGCTTGCGGTCTGGTTATGCTATGGGTCCAGCGATGTCACACTAGATTGTTAACCTTTGACTAGAAAGTATGAATCCTGTCATTCCTCTGAGCTGCTGGACACCAGAACTGTCAAATCAACAGTCCAAGGAGGATTTTTTACACCACCTATTTTCTTTGTTCCCCTGACCAAGGAGCTTTTGTGATATCCTACTTTAGAAGGGTAATAGCCAATGACAGAATTCCAGGTACAGGACAAAAGAGATTTTTTTAGGTAGGAGAACATTCCAGCACCCCTCAAACCTCATCCAGCTGTATATGAGCCCACACCTGGGCCTGGAGTCCACCAACACTCTCATGGGTCAGTCCTGGTCAGGATCACCAGATGCCAGGCTAGGTCACTGGGTATTAATCATTGCCAAGGGGGAAGTTAAACTGAAAGCCAGTTCATTAAAGATTAAGCTCCATCTCTGTAGCCCTCAGGAAAAGGGAGCTTTGGATAGAGAGCAAGGTCCTATTCCAGGAGGTTAGCTGCTGTGAAAGTCTTCCCAGAGAACCTATGGTGAGCAGCTAGGGGGCCTGGGTTCTAGTCCTGGCTCTTCCCTCTACCTGCTGGGGGACTTCAAAGGACACTTCCTCATTCTGAGCCCCCATTCCTGCTTTGATACTAGAAAACATTCCTTTGGTTCCTTGTGGTCCTCTAGCATATGGTCCCCTAAGAACAGTCTACACATGCTTCTTTTTCTCACTCTGTGTTAGCTCTATACATGTAGGTTGTCCAGTGTAGGTTCACATAGAGTTAATTCTTCATGGCAAGGGAAAATGGGCAACCACACAACTCCACCGTGGGACCTGGAACTCTGGGACTCATATCTCTTCTCCTTGCTTCCACACTAGCCATATTGCACCTCTGACCCCAGAATATGCCATCTGTGCAATGTGACAGAACTCCCCCCTTGACCAAACAATGTTTGGTACCCCCCTTTGAATCATCCTGTCCCAATGGGATTTACTAAACTGAAGCTTTGCACAAGACCTTCACAAATTTTGATCCAATGCCAAAGTAATTCCACAATATATAATGACCAGTTAATAAACATGTACTTAATCATTTTGTACCCTATACAACACAGTGTGATGGAGTTGGGGCTCTAGTCGTAGTTCTAAATGGAAACAGCACCATATGCATCCTGCTTTGCAACCAGAGATTTCTATTAAGGTGGGACATCTGAAGACAATAGTGGTGAACAATAATGCATTTTTAAATACTAGGGTAATAAGATGAGGGAAGGAGGTGGGGTTGGCAACTCCTCTTTTTTCTCTGCCCTCTTTTCTCTCCTCTCTTTCTCTGCCTCTCTTAAACAGGCTCTCCAAGAAATAAAACTAATCACTTTTCTGTCCGTAGGTGGCAGCACTGATCCCTTTCACCCCCCAAGAGGAACCATGATTTGAACTTGAGAACAAGTGCTGCAAAGAACAGGGTAATGCAAGGATAAAATAAGAGAAACTGGCTTCAGAACACATAGCCTCACACATTGCAGATGTAGGCACATCTGGTGAATTTACAAACTTTCCAAAGCCTCACTCCACTTGTAAAATAGCCTCCTCAGAACTCTAGCAAGATACCCCAGATCACCAATAACTTTCTAAAGAACCATTATAAAGAGTCCATAAAACTCTAGGAAGATTCCTCCAGAAGTCCACTAGGGTCCACAGAACCCTCAGTGGAAAACTCTTGAGTAGGAGAACAGCAGATAGACAGCCAGCAGACAACACATTGGCCCCCCAGCCTGGCTGCACCAGTCCCAAGGGCCTCACTCTTGGGGTTGCTTTCACCAGGCATTGCCCAACTTTCCCATTTTTTGAGTGCACACTATGTGCCAAGCAGGTTGTTAAGCACATTGCAGGCACTGTGTCATTTACTCCTCGTAGGGGTGACAAGCCCTCCTACAACCCTACTTTACCAAAAGAAAACAGTGGATCCAAGAGATTAACTTGCCAGAATATCCAACCACCACCTTATTACCAAATGGGGAAACTGAAGTGAGAGGAAGAATCATGTTCAATGGCAAGTGGCACAATACTGACAGAGCAGGACGAGGACCCCGTGCACACCTTCCATGAAGAGCTCACCAAAGCAGTGTGACAGCGCAGGACTGACATGGGGTTGTGGGGGCAGAAATGGGGCTGTAGCTCAGGACACATTGCACACTGTCTCTGACATCAGGAACATCCCAGAGCTAATGCGGGCTCTGCCCTGAACAATGTGTGGCTTCAGGCAAGTTCCTTCACCTTTCTGAGCATGTACATCCTCCTGCAAATGGATGAAGAGTATCTAACGAGATAGTGGCAAGGAAAAAAAAAGGCTTTTAAAAAGTATAAAAGCTCTCTTGGAGGTATTATTATTAATTATTATTATCATCATCATTATCTTTCATGGTTATTAATGACCTGTTACCTGTGAGGGATCTGTCATCCAGGAATTTCTTTAAGCCCTTCTCGAACCTGTTTATATTTGCAGTCGGCAGAGCCTCTCTTGCTTTTGATCCTCTGCTCCCCGCCTGGGGAGCTGCAGGCAAACTCCCCTGCCTTGCAGCCTGGGTTTGAAGGGTCTTTCTCAGTCTCTTTTGTGGGTTCCATCATGGCCAATTGAATTCAGTGCAAAATAGTCTCACTTCCTCCTACAAAACCCATTTGTATTATTGTGTTAAGGACCTCAGGAGGAAGGGGAGAGGAAGATCTTCTCAAATTGTTCCTTTCAATCCCGGAATCCCCAAGTAGGGTGGGGACATAGGACTCTCTCTTAAATGCCTGAATCAGGGCTGAGAACAAGTTCCACACCTCACAGTCCCAGAGACCATACAAGGACCAGGGCACCCCTTGCTCTCAAAACCCATTTTCCTCTTCATACCAGAGGCAAAGGACTGGAGGCTCCTTCTCAAAGACTGCATAAGCCGAAAATCAAAGTGAGCTCAGCCAACTTTGACACCTATTCTGGGATGAGCTCTGCAGATTCCAAGTTTGAATAAGACATGGTATGTCTTATTCAAGACATATCCTGCCCTCAAGAAGTTCACAGTTTGATAGGTGAGACCAAGGCATAAACAATCATCTTGGAAGGCAAGATTAGCTGAAAGTCTGAATAGAAGAATCAAGAAAAGCAATTTAGAGGACGGCTTAATTAGACTTCCCTGGGACAATCAGGAAAGCTTCAACTACAAAGGGATATTTGAACTGGGTGCTAAAGGATGCATAGGGGTTTGCCAGGTAAGTGAGGAGCAGAAGGGAGGAATTTCTAGAGCAGAGACAGCGTGAACACATAGTGCTCAGCCAACAGAAATGGACTTCTCAGAAGACATGGGGGTCCACTGGGGTAAGAACTGCTGGGTGAATACTTCTTCTTGTCATGAAGACTGACAAATGACCTCTTTTCCTGACCTTCAGAAGAAAGCCCTTTGGCAATTGAGCTTTGGGCCCCATAGGAGAGCTCCCTGTCTTCCCTTTGGAAAAGACTTTGAATTTCTTGGGGTGTGAAGAATGCAGAAACTGGGCATCAGTATAGCCCCAACCTCAAGCCAGCATTGAATTTTTACCAATGCTATGGGTCGCAGAACATTCCAGTTGAGAATGGCTTCTCAAACATGTCCCACCCCTTTACCTTCCCTACCCCTTTACTGCAGATGAGGAAACTGGAAAGAGAAGCCCCTTCCTCACCAGCAGGGAAGAGGGGTATGAGTGGAACCCAGGCCTCCTTCTTCCCCTCTTCCCTCTGCTCATGAAATGGGGTAAAACTCACCCAATTCAGCTGGAGGAAAGCTCCAGGCAAATTGGAGGTGATTATAACAGTAGCAAATTATACTCCATGAGCTAATTAGGAAGGGATTGGGGCCCTCAGCCTTAATTAATATCTAGTCCCTAACAACTTAATCCTGGGTGAGATCATAGCAGGGATCTCCCTCAAATGCCGACATTCTTTCCTCCAACAAATCACCTATATAAATACATATATTTTAATAGCAACAATTATAAAGTTCTCTGCCAACTTATGGGGCTGTTTAACATTCCTGGGTTGAGGCCACAGTATTTTTCCCCCAGTCTCCTCCCTTCCCACAACCAAAGCCTAATGAATAGTAACTCTTTTGTGGCTCTGCGTCCTATTTAACCAATATCTCCTACCCAATGGGTCTTCACGGGGAGTTAATAAGCAGTCTGGGAGCACTGCCTGAGGAGGTCCACAAACCTAATCATTAACTGCAAGGCCTAATCAGCATCTGCTTCCCACCCAGGGGCCCCCACAGCTACATAGCCCTGGTCCCCCCAGTAATGGATGGAAAATCGGCGATTTCCTGACAGTTAGCAACCAATTTTCCACCAATTAGAAGAGAGATGGTGGTCTCTGGAGGAAGCTGGATGGCTCCACTGCACAAAGCTGGGAGGAAGAGTGATCCTAGAAGCACAAGGGCCAAAACCTGCGGAGGTAAGGGGGTGGGCACTGGGATCCCCTCCCCCCAAGCCCCTCCCCCGCTCCACTCTTCCCAAGTTAGCCTTAGCTTGTATCAGTGGAAGGCAACTTCAGGGCACACAGGCTACATTGGCCCTTCCTTTGGAGCTCTTCTCCCTCAGTGAGCCTGACATACGATAAACCTGCCGCTTGGTCCTGCAGGGCCAGCCGACATGGGCCCCTGCTGATTCTCTGCCCAGGACAGTACGGAAATCCTCCAAGGCCATTGGTGTGGAGGCTTAGCGAGCTCGAGCTCTGGAGTTGGACAGTTGTGCCTTGAAATCTTGAATTCATGTGTTTTCAGTGTGTGTGACCTTGGGCAAAGCATGTCAATCCCCTGGGCCTCAGCTTTCTCATTAGTAAAGTGGGGTTAGTCAGAGCACCTACCTGGTAGGATAGTTATGAGGATTAAATGAGATAATGTGGGCAAAGCACATTATATCAACATTGTATTCTTCCATAAATAGGTGCTGTTATTATTCTCACTATTACTGTTTTTATAATGACTATTATTAATCAATATTAATAACAATGCTGTCAGGCATGTGCTAAATACTGTGAGAACCACTACCGTAGACATCTTTGGACATTTAAACTTGGAGTTTGCTGGCCCTGCCTCTCATTGTCTCTCTCCTGGATTACAGCCACAGTCACCTCCCTTCTGGTCTCACACCTCAGCTCAGCCCCCACACCTGCGCCAAAGTGATCTTCCTAAAATACAGATTTGACTCTGCCCACACCACTGGCTGGAATAAGACCCTGCAGTAGTTTTTACAGCACAAACTCCTTACCTGTGCCTCTTAAGGCCTGAGCCTTCTCTTCCCTGCAAGCCACTCAGTTTCATCTCTCAGCACACCTGGCTCTATTTCTTATCATCCTGAAATGGGACTTCTCTTTAATGGCCAGTCTTTAGCATCAGACCCCCTCTCGGGATGCATGTGAGGACTCAGTGACATTAACAAAAAGAGGAAAGATACCACCTCACTCCCATTATCATGGCTGTTATCAACAAGACAAGTAATAAGAAGCGTTACAGAGGCTGTGGAGAAAAGGGAACCCTCATTCCCTGCTGGTGAGAAGGTAGACTGGTACAGCCACTATGGAAAACAGTCTGGTGGTTCCTCAGAAAATTACGAAGAGTTACCATATGACCCAGCAATCCTTCTCCTGGGTACCTACCCGAAAAACTCAAGACCATGTATTCACAAAGATATATGCACTCTATGTTCACTGGAGCATTATTCACGGTGGCCAAGACATGGACACAACCAAAGTGTCCTTCGATAGAGGACTGGATAAAGAAGATGCGGTCCATACACACAGTGGACTGCTAGTCAGCCACAAGAAAAGACAAACTACTGTCATTTGTGAAAACATGGATGGACCTTGAGAATATTATGCTAAGTGAAATAAGCCAGTCAGAAAAAGCTAAGAACCATATGATTTCCCTCATATGTGGGATATAAAACTGAAACTCATGGACACAGACAGCAATGTGGTGGTTGCCAGAGGGAAGGGGGTAGGAGTTGAAGGGGGCCTAATATATGGTGATGGAAGATGGTTTGACTTTGGGTGGTGGGCACACAGTACAATACACAGATCTAATATCATAGAAATTACACTTGAAACCTATATGATCCTATTAACCAACATCATCCCAATACATTCAATAGAAAATTTTACAAAGAAAGAGTTTTGCACATAGTAGGTGCACAGGAAGTGTGGCTCTCCCTGCTCCCAGGCTCCGGCACAATGGCAAAAAGAGGTACCATAACATTGCTGACAGGCTTTTGAGTCATAGAAGAGACAAAGTCACCCTCAGCCTTACTTTAGCATTTCCTGGCCTGGACTGTACTCTAAATTCTCGGGTAATTGGCGATTCTCATCTGGTAATTGTAACTGAATCAGACGCCATGTCTCCTTCCTCAAGGAGCTCAGTCTGTGGGGAAGAAAATAACAAGTGGATATTTAATGAGTACTTACTCTATGCCAGGCACTCTGCTGAGAAACTTTACATGGATTATCTCATGAGATTATCTAATTTGATCTTCATAAGAGCTTCAGGGGTAAGATGAACATATAATTTATCATATAAACCAAGATACTTCTGGGAGTGTAAGGGGGCACTATTAATAATTACATGGGGGCAATAGGCATAAACCTGGCTGTCTCAGGAACAGCAGGACAGATGGGTGCCCTGTCTCTAAGTCACATATCCTTATTTTAGAAACAAGGACACGAGGCAGGGAACATCCGAACAGACAATTGAGAGGCTGTGGAAACCTGGAGGAAGGTTAAGGACTACACCTACATTGACATCCCTTTTGAGAACAGAGTTCAAACCAGGATCTCTGACTCCAATCCCATGCACACAAATAGTTAAGATGTAGGTGAAACAGAAGGTTTCCTAGGAGAAGAAGAGAGGGACATGACTCCAGGTTGAAGTTGAAGGAAGAAGGGGCAGCGAAGGCAAAGGGCTGTCAGCCAGAGGCACTTGAGCTGAAGGCGGTGGATATTCCAAGGCAGCCTGGAAAGGTGCCCAGGAGGGAACATGGAGGAGCGAATGGGTGGGGGATGAGGGGGAGGGAGGTGCTTGAAGAACAGCAAAGAACTGGAATCTAGGTAGATAGCGATGTGGGTAAGAGGGAGCTAAGTTAGAGACAGGGCCATTGACATAGACCAGGCTGATCCCAGAGGCTGCAGGAAACAAGAAAGAAAGAATTGTCACTTGGGCTCAGCTGGTCTCCTTCACACACTTGGTGCCCCACCCTCTGTCACAGGACATATTACCCTGCAGTCCTCTATAAGCTTCAGATTCTCTCCTTTCCCAAGCATACCTTTCATCTACCTGCCTCTTCCAAGGCAGGCTAGAAAGCCCTGGGCCTCAAGCCCCCCTCAGAGAAGTAAATGTCCCCCATTCCTTGGACTGATGTTTTGAGTTCTCCATATTTGGGCAAGGTGGAGTAGTAACCTGGACATGGTCACTTGGCAGAGCTGGAGCTCAAACAGCATCTACTTATCTCAGTCTTTACTTATTTCTCAGACCCCCAGTGCCCACCCCTGCTCTCCACCACTGTCAGTCTTACCCATGTGAGCTTCCAGCTCTTATTGATTCTACAGGACTCAGCAGCCATAACATTGCTTTAGCAGAAGTTCCTAAGGCAGGAGGCACGTGGTAGGGTGCAGAGCTGCTGATTTGGCACCTCAGGCAGCCCCTCAATTCCAAGCTCTGGAATTGAGAGGAAGGTTATCTCATGTCCATCCTGGAAGAGACTCCTAGGTACAGATTCTGACCTGCAGGCTCAGGTCTGAGGAGGTAGCACTCTTACTGGAACAAAAGGAGCTCCACACCCACAAAGGCCAGGCTTGAGGAGTACCTTAGCATGCCCTTGTTTCCCACACCTTTCCCAGCTGCACAGGCAGCTCAGTGTCTACACAGCTCTGCCTTTCTCAGTGCCTGGAGATCCCTGTACCAGGCTGTCTGGTCCCACTCACCCTGAATACAAGCTCAGGGCTTATTGCTAGCAGTGACAATACATGTGGCTGATGGCAACTCTGCTCCAGTCTCACCCTTCTGAGCCGCCTCCACAACTTTGCCAGAGGGATGTCTAATAAGTCTAATCATGTCACTCAGTAGCTTCCCATCACCAACAAGAAAAATGTCTGAGCATCTTCACATACTGCCCCAGGGGACCCTCCAGACCCAGGCCCTGCCCACTTCTGCAAAGTTAACTCCCTCCGGTCTCCCCACAATCACCCATGCACCTTCATTCAATCACTTATTCATTCAGCAAATATGTGTTAATGGCCTTCATTTTAAGCCCTTTGCTGGGTACTAAGAATCATTTCTTAAAAAGATTCTAACATCTAATCCAATGTGTATAGGGGTTGGGGGAAGGAGATCCCACAGCACCAAGCAATTCTCCGATACTAGCTGGGGTCCTAAAATGCAACTCAGTTCTGATACCATCTACCTGGAGATGGAATCAGATTCCACAGACTAAGGGCTGAGTCCCATAAGCCTGTGCTCCCTACCCTGTGGTTCCGACCCACTGGCTATAAACCAGAGGTTCCCACAATCCCCATCTTGGGTTTAATTAATTTGCTAAACTGGCTCATAGAACTCAGGAAACCTGTTTACTCACTAGATTATCAGTTTATCACAAAGGATATTAAAGGGTATGAAAACAACCAGCTGAAGAGATGCTTAGGGCAAGGCATGGGGAAGAGGTGTGGAGCTCCAGTGCCTTCTCCAGGTGCATCACTCTCCCAGCACTTCCACATGCTCACCAACCTGGAAGCTCTCCAAACTCTATCCTTTTGGGTTTTTAGGGAGGCTTCATGACATAGGCATGAGTGAAGGGATCATTGGCTATTCGTGATGATTCAACCTCCAGCCCCTCTCTCTTCCAGGGAAATCAGGGGGTGGGACTGAAAGTACCAATCCGCCATTCTTGGTCTGTTCCCCCATCAACCAGCCCCCATCCCAAGGGCTTTCCAAAAGGCACCTCATTAACATTAGCGTTGTGGTGGGAAAGAGCTTGTTATGAGTAACAAGACTTCCATTTCACCTTTACATCTCCGAACTGATTACAGGAACTGAGAACAAGTGACCAACACATTATGATGAAGGATGCTCCCATTGCTCTTATTGCCTAGGAAATTCCAAGGGTTTCGGGAGCTGTGAGCCAGGAACTGTGATCACCAAATATGTATTTCTTACAAATCACATCACTGCATTCCCATTCTCCAACATCCCCATGCTGTGTGGGCCTCCCCTCCCAGCCTCTCCTACCCAATATACTCCTGTTCGTCCTCCAGGACCCAGAGCTGGGGCACGCATGCCCACCTTCCTCCAGGTTCCTGCAGCCTCTCAATCGTCTGTTTGGATGTTTCCTGCACAAGACTAGAGTTCCTCAAGAAAATGGTTTGTGTTTGAGTCAGTTCTGTGCCTCTCACTGCAAAGTAAATTTGTTGCCCTTCCCAGTTTCTATATCCCTGGACCTACATTTTTTATTTCATCACCTACTCCATGACTTCCTTGCCTACAGCTAGACCTTAGGACACTTGTGTATGCATCAGAAAAAGGAATCTCTTCTGATTGGATGCAGCCCCATGCCAGGTGTGTGTCCTGTGAGCAGAGCACGGGCTGGATCTTGAACCCAGTTTACCCTTCAGCCAGGCACTCTTGTGCAGAGCACACCCACACAGTCACATGAATCCTTCTCAAATCCCCCCCCCCGCCAAGACGCCTAGCCAATGCTATTTTCAACTCTCAGCTGCACCAGCATCAGGGGCTAATGGGCCTCACGCCTACAGACCGTTAGCTTCTTCTAAAAGGAAATGAGTGTGGAAAATTATGAAACGATCACAGGAATTGTGGGCGTTCTGCACACCGGCCGGAAGGTCCTGCTGCAGGTGCATCACGTCAGTGGATGCCGCACACAGCGGGGGCTGTGCCAGTCTCCCATCGGAAGCGCTTTCAGCCGTCTCCCTTCCTTTCTGCTCCCTCTTTAGTTGTTGAGTTCTTAACTTCTGAGATGACTCCAGCCTCAAAGCTCCCTTTCCATTTTTTACATATTTGTACACTCAAAGGTGTGCATGCACACACACCCACATGCTCAATCCCATCAGTATTCAATGAAATGGGCTCTAGGAGTTGAGATCCAGAGAAGCTGGAAGAGCCAGAAAGAGCATGGTTAAAAGACAAGGGAGGGTGGCAGAAGTCCCTCTGAGCCCTGCCACGGTCAGGCTCACTCCTTGTTCACTCTGAAATATTAGGTGGTAGGACTTGATTAGACCAACGTAGCCCACCAGTGACATGACGAAAAGCCTTGTTCTGAGAGAAAGCAGCTTGAAGAGCAGGCAGAGGGTAGACCCACATCCCCCTCTCTCCTGACCTCTCAGGGTTCTCATGGGAAGAGGAAGCAGACACACTCTGGTGACCCGGAGAGAAGAGCCAGGACAGGACCAATAGGGGCTGATGAAGTGGGCAGATTTGTACTCAGCATTAACCCCCCAGGAGGCTACCATCCAAGGTACTAGACTCATAGTCATGGAGATATGGGAGCAGATGCTGGATGGTCAGTGTGAATTTCACCTTGAAGACCTTAGGATGCGAATATCATTTTGTTTCATAGTCTAGGATTCTGTAAATCTAACACTGCACATGCTAATTGTTATTTCATTACATTAGTATACAGGTGGCAAATACAAGGCCCTCAGGCCGAATCTGGCCCTCCACCTTGTTTTATCCCACTCAGCACAATATTTCTACCCAGCAGCAGCACCAAGCTCTTGCTTAACTGTTAAGGGGTGGTTACATTTATACAGTCCTAAAGTTACATTCAACTCTTTGAAAGCAACTTCGAGGCTGATGTGGCCCCCGGTGAAAATGAGTTCGACACCCTTGCATTAGTACATGATCTTAAGATTTCTTAAACTCAGTGAGGAAAAAAAAAAAAGCTAAGATTTTATTATTCCCAGACTCTGGAACCTGAGAAACTTAGAATTATAAGATTACCTATGAGACACGGTCATTTGTATAGATTTCTTTTAAAGATGTGGTGAGCACATGCTTTGCAACAGCTACTCTCTCAGGCGCTTTACATGTATTATCTAATTCAACAGTGCTTAATTTACAGGTGCATTAAGTGATGTACTATTATTATTCCTATTTTTCAGATGAGGAACTAAGGCCAGAGAGGCTGAATGATTTACCTTAAGTCACACAGGTGGCATACATCGGTCCTATTGAAACCTAAAGTCAGTATTCTTAACCATGCCCTAGTGCCTTCCTGTTTTATCAAAGGCGCATATCCAGGTGGGGGGAGGTGCACTGGCCCGGAGCTGAGTTATGGGTCCTTCCGGATTCCTGCGCAGCCCAGCTTCACCTCGGGCTGGGGGAGTTGCGCCTCTCCCTTCCTCTTCCCACCTTTTCAGGGAGTGTTCCCTCCACGATCTCAGGTCTTGAATTCCCCAGGCAAAGCCAGCCACGTTCTATGGGCTGGGGTCCAAGTTTACTTAAGAAGAGGAAAATGTTATTATGGAAATTACAACAGCATTAAGAAACAGAGCGTCGCTGTATCAATCCAGGACCACAAGAATGCTCATCAACTTAATAGTTTCCTGTTGGAAACCTTGTGAGCTACGCCTGAAGCTGGCAGGCATCAGGGTACGGGAGTGAGGCCAAGCAACTGGGTGACACTGTCCCCCCACCCCCTGCCCTTGGGATGAGTAGTGGAGCCCACAGAGGGGACTGCAGGGAACCCCTCCCTGAATCTTCATGCCCAGCAACCCCGAACAAGACCGCAGCTCAGTTTCCCGTTCTCAAAAGAGGAGCCATGGTGGGGGGGTGGGGGGGGGTTGCACACACGTGTGCGCATGTGCATGTCTGTGGTGGTGCACGAGGGGAGAAGTCTAGAGCTCCTCCTCCGCCCTTCCCATTCCACACCCTTATCCTAACTCAAGTACAAACACGGTCGGTCGGGGATCCTTAGACCTTCCCCCAGACCCAATGCGGTGGGTCTGAATCTAAGTCCCTGATAAGGAGAGGGCTTTAGGGAAGCCCTCCTTTCTTTACCTCCTAAGACTAAGGAGAGAGAAAGCCAGGCTTTAACTCTTTCTCTCTCTCTCTCTCTCTCTCTCTCTCTCTTTCTTTTTTAAGAAAGAAGAAAAGAAAACCATTAAAATGAAATTCCTGGGGCTGGGAGCAGCCAGGAGTCTGGCACGTGTCTCCTCCTGGGTAATTATCTGGCATTTAGCACCCCTCTTCCCAGCACTTGTAATTAGCAAGGAAATTAAGATGCTGTCATTCTACCTCCCAGCCTCTCTCTGCTACACCCAGAGGCCTGGGGAGAGGGCCACTGGGGTGGGGGAGGGGATCATTGCGGCAAGACTTGAGACTAGATGTCAGGAAGGGCTTTCAGCCTAGAAGGGATGTTTGACAGAGAGCAATGGAGGGTCCTCTGGGGAGCACTTCGATGTCTCTAGCCCCAGCCATCTCTCCTCTCTCTGAATTCCTGGAGGAGGAGCATGCTGGGCCACACCCCGCCCCATGGGATGATATCTTGGCTTTGATGAGGCAGCTGTGTTCCAGGGGGGTCTCACTGCATGCACCAAAGTAGTCATGGAGGCCTCTTGGGTACCTGCCTCTGGGCTGGACTCTGAAGACAGAGGTAGGTCAGATCCACCTGGAATTGCAGGTGCTGTTCAGGACAAAAAAGGGGGGGTGGGCATTCAGAGGTATAAACATAATATAAGGTTGAAAGTCATAAGAGCTGAGGGAGATGGGACCAGCTACACATAATTTGGAGGGGTCTAGTGAAAAATAAAAATTATTGAAATTATGAATAATTTCAAGATAGTAACAGCAGAAGATTAAACCAACTGTGGAACTCCAACGGGTGGGGCCCTGTGTGACCGACCACCCAGGCTGCACATGCATGGAGCCAGCCCTGGACAGGTGTTGCCTGCTCACTCTGGAGGGAGAGCAGGTAGGTCTTGCGGCTTAAGGAAGAATTCTCGGAGGAAGTGGCATTTGAATTGGGCTAGTTCAAGAGCTCAGTGCTGTTTAACAGATAAAGTTCCCATTGCCAATCTGACCAGCTTTCTAATAAGCCAGGACCCTACTCTATGCTCCCTCCTCCAAGAAGCCTTCCCTACTAACCCCAGGCTGAGTTAGGGCCCTCTGGACTCTCATAGCCCCACTCCTCCACCTCCTCAACCCTCTGCTTCTCTAGAACACCTATTTCGCTCCATTACAGACAACCTGCTTAAGAAGCTGCCTCTCCCACAAGCCTGTGTGATCCCTGAGGACAAAGTCTGTGTCTCATTCCTGTCTGCATTCTTCGTGCCCCATGGAAGGCCTGGACGAGGCAGGTCCTCAGCAGTGGTTGACTCACGGAGGAATGAACACCCCAGAGGGAGCAGCCTGGGCAAAGGCCTTCTTTGAGTGGGTTTAGGGAACACAAGGGTGAATCTTTGCCTGTGAGGCTAAAAAGTAAAATGGGGATTGGATGAGGAAGACCCTAAGTGGCAAGCCAAGCACAGGATGCTCTCTAGGAATGTTTGAGCTTTTACAGATTGATCTGGCTGCTTTGTAAGGATGGATTGAGTGGTGGGTGGAGCTGCTGGAGAAGAAGCAGTCAACCTGTCAGGGAGACCAATCAGAAAGCTGTAACTGCAAGGAAACAAAGGCTAAGGTGTCCTGGGCCAGACGGCAGTCATGCGATTGGAAATAGAGAAAGAGCTGGATGTGAGCTTTGAAACCCCAACCACCCTGGTGGCAGTAACACCGGTCACCAGCCAGCTATTCCAATTATTCATAGAAATCAATCTCATTCATGGAGGCTCAGATAAAACTCGTGTGCAGTAATGGATGGGGAGCTTAAAACGAGGAGATAAGGGGAGGCCCGGAGTGCAGGGTGATCAGGTGGGGCTATGCAGAAGGGGGAGGCGTGGTAAGAGGTTATCAAAACATCCCTCAAATAGCAAAGGCTCAGAGCCGGTCTGCCAAGCTGTGACTGTGAAGGGACACACGGGCTCATCCCCAGGCCTGAGCAGACCTAGACATAGGGCTCCTTGGGCATTATTCTGAACAGCAGGGCACACTGATCAGTCTTGCTGCCCTAAGACTTATATAGGAGGTCTAGTTCTTTCTACTGGGTGGGGAGCAAAATGTGAGGGCCTGGATCAGGAAGATGCCCTTTGAAAAGGCCCCTTTCCACCCTGACCTCCTGGGATCCTGAGTGCATGAATCACCACAGTGGCATTTTCTCTGTAGGATCAGGAAAAGGATAGTCTATTCTTAGCACTGGGCAGATGATGTAGGAGACAGAGGGTGTTGCCTACTCACTCTAAACTGGGCCAGAAGGGCTGTGTCATCTGCCTCAAATCCCTCCACACATGCTGGAAAGGCACCTACAAAACACTCCTCCTCCAGAAATGTGACTGTGAATGTGGGAGTGAGAGGTTTGCTCAGGGGCAGAGAAAGAGAGTTAGAGGCACTGGGCCTTCCCAGAGCAGGAGGGACCATGGCAGCAGGCTGGGATACCCAGATTGGTGATCAGAGGGTAAATTAGTTACACTAATAATAAACACCTGATTCTTGCACCACATCTGCCGAGATCCAGGCGCTGTCCAGTGTCGTCCTCACTACCCTCATTTTATAGAGGAGGAAACAAGACATTAAGTTGAAGTAAACTTTCCCAAAGCCACACAGCTGGAGAAGGAGGAGCTGGCATTTGAACTCAGGTGATCTGACTCCATTCTATCACTGCACTGAAATTATTGTCCATTTGCCAAGGGAACCAATTTCACTTGGCTGCTAGGAGGGGTTGTCATTCCTGTTTTACAGATGAAGAAGCTGAGGCTTGAAGAAGAGGAAGAGGCAGAGCTTGGATGTGAACTTGTACCTGTGTCAGGTCTTGCACACACACTCCACAGGACAGGGGCTATGCTGAATAGACCTGTAGAAAGCAAGCAATGGGGTACCTCCAGAGGAGGGCCAAACCTGGTGGGCCCACCCCTCCCACCATCCTCAGACAGCTTTCCCTCACAGCTGTGGGTGGAGGCAGCCGGAGGTTGGCTGGAGAGGCCCCATCCGCCAACACTCAGGGCTGAGAGGAGATAGTGCTTTTTATCTCTGCGGAGAGTTCAAGAGTTTATTCCCACCCGGGGCAGTGGGGAGCCTGGTGCCCATTCTTGGAGGGTGTCCAGTGATGGGACAGATGGGGGGGCACTTCCTCCCCTCCTTCCTCATCACACTCTCCTCCACACTCCACCATCACCAGAGGACAACGGGAAACATCTTGGACAGAGAGAGCCCTCTGACTGGACACTGGCTCTGGCGGAAAGCACTGGCTGGAGCACAGGGCTGGGTGCTGAGCAGTCTGGGGTGTTGAGGGAAGAGCACAGCTCCGAGCCACGTACAGCAGCTGGGATGTGGGTGTGGGCACCACCTTCTGACTCTGACCTCAGACATGGCATTTCCAGCCCCTGAGCTTGTTTCCTCCTGTGAACAGCTAAGTGATCATCCCTGTCTTGGAAAGTTGTTGTCAGGGTTAAAACAGGAAAGGTCATGTATTTCGGTCTTCTAGCTCATAGTCTGACCTATAGCTGGGGCTCTAAGTGGACCCCTCCTTTCCGATATGCACCATTGAATTTGACTCCAGTCAATGAAGCCAAGTTCACTCCAGTGTCCCAAAGATAGAGTGAATGAGCTCACCCCTCCTCAAAACCCCTCTGTGCTCCCAGGCCCTCAGCCTGGCATTCAGGGCTTCCAGAGGTTAGGTGACTACCTGTCTCCAGGCCTCTTTTCTGCCTCCAGAGCCCCAGGTTGACTCCTCCCTGAACAAAGCAGGCTGTATCTTGATCTCCCATCACCCTTCAAGGCCCAGATCACCTGCTGCCTCCTCTCTGAAGCTGCCCCCAGGCCCCCAAGGGAGAATGAATCATTTGCTCCACTGTGCTCCCACAGCCCTGAGCTCATTCTGCTTTGTGTTATGGGTATGGATTTGCAGCTCTGCCTCCCCAGCACACTGTGGGCTCCTGCAGGGCAGCAGTGGAGAGCTCCATCTTTTTATAAAAAGCCTGGCACAAATCTGTGCTCAGTGGTTGTTAGTAAATTAATTAACTTACCAAACAGCATCTCCTGGAATGAGAGCACCTCAGAGCCAGTAGAGCCTTAAAGATCACCTAGTCCACATGCCCCACTGTCTGTCAGGTTGTCCAACCTTTTGACGCCCCTGGGCCACACTGGAAGAAGACGAGATGTGTTGGGCCACACATTAAATACACAAACACTAACGAAAACTGATGAGCAAAAGAAAAGGTTTTAAGTAAATTTTTTATTTCGTGTTGGGCCGCATTCATAGCCATCCATGGGCCACATCCTGGGCCACATCTACCTGGGTTGGACACCCCTGGTAGATGAAGAGACCTAAAAGTGGGGGAGAGTTAAGCGGGGGTAGAGGAGGATAGGTCCAAGGTCTCACAAAGAGATAACAGCAGAAGAGACACTAAAATGCCGTCCTCTGTGGCTGAATGAAGTCAAGGCATGTTAGTTCCAATTCACAGTTGGGTGGATAAGGACCAATCAGTCAGTGGTTCTCCATTGCCTTTTGGATAAAGGTGAAATCTCGGTTCCCTAAGTCCTTTTGTGATGAGGCCCCAGACAACCTGTCCACCCTCACCTCCGGACAGTCCACACACTCATGCTACACAACACCACTCCGGCACCTGGCATGGGTCCTTCTCTTATACTTCCAGGCCTTACTTGCTTTGCTGTTCTTTCTGCCTGGAACACCCACCCCTTTGAACAGGACACTTGCCACTCCTTTGGCCAAATCCTACAATCCTTCTGGCGTAAGCTTAGATGTCACTTCCTCTGAAAAGGCTCCCTTCTTCCACCTCATCTCTTCTTTAGCCTCCTGTGACCCCACCTGTCACTCAAGGCTGCATTTGTCTGTTTTCAGAGCTCTATGTTAGAGGCTGTTCATCTTGCACCCCTGGTGCCCGGCCCAAAAAATATAAATATGAATGAGTGAATAAAAGAAAAAAATGAACAGATGAAGAGTATAAAAACTGGAACTCCAGACCACAGGCAGAGACACTATTGGTCTCAAATTAGCTTCAGGACCTGTGCCTGGGGATATGCACTGGGTTGAGAGAAAACAGTAGCCAGTTTATTGACCTGAGCCTTCTTTTCTTTTATTTTCATTTGTATCTCCTCCTTCCCCCACCCCCTTCTGCCAGTGACCTTTGTTATTTCTGGCAAACTTTTGAATCACTGAGAAAGCATCTAAGAGGAAGAAAAACCTTGGAAAAATTTAGTCAGCCCCATAGCCTGAGGGCCTTCGAGGCCCAGGCCTCCTGTCCACTGGCCAGCCTGCCCTACAAGGCAGAAGGGACTGCTGTGCAAAGGCTTGGAGGCCAGAAGGAGTACAGCTCTTCAGGTAATAGTAAAGAGTTTGCGGAACAGAAGGGATGAGCCTAAAATGTGAGCAGGAGTTTGTAGTGAAAGACCTGGGATGCCAGGCTAAGAATCTCAAACTTTACCACAAGTTCAGCCCCTTTGCCACATGTCAGGCACTCCTCCCTCCCAGTCTCCACCTCGGGAAGCTTATAGTCTGGCGAGAAGAGGAGAAAATAAGAGACACTCAGAACACAGGGTGAGGGGGGTGTGGTACCAGGGTACACAGAGGGGCCTCTAACCAGGCCTGCCTGAGGAGGCTTCCCTGGAGACATGGTTACTGAGTGAAAATTTGGACAACAAATAGGACTTCCCTTCCTTCCTTCCTTCCTTCCTTCTTTCCTTCCTTCCTCTCTCTCTTTTATACTTTCTGTTTTTCTTTCTTTTTTCCCCTTGTCTGCTCACTCTGTCTTTTGGTTATTAAGTGAATGGTCACTGAACTACTACTGTGTGTCTACTACAGGGCTAGGCAGGGCTACGTGAGGTGAATCAACAGGCCTACGGCCCCTGCCTACATGAATATTGTGGTCTCCTGGGAGACAGACATAAAAACATGATTACACCATATGCACATACAGATAAAAATTCCCCACAAACCTGTTAAGGTCTCTAGAAAAAAAAAAATAATTAGCGTCATGAGAAAACGTAACAGACCTGTGATCTGCAAGGCGGAGGGGAGTTGGTAGATGCAGAGTGTGAATTGGAACATCCAGGAATAGTGCCTCTGAAGGCTTGGGAGTGGGAAGGGGCATCACATGCATAAGAAAAGAAACAGAGAGATGGAAGGCCAGGGCAGCCGACATGCAGTGCGCATGGGGGAGATTAGCACAAGATGATCAGTGCAGGTCATTGGTCAGGGTTTAAGCCAAGAAACAGAATGCTGGGAGTGATAATAAGGGATTTATTACAGGGACCTGAACTTCTGCAGTTGGTGGGAAGCGTAATGACAGTTTATCTGAGGCTGTTGTACTTGTGTCTGATGCTGGGCTTGAAGTCACCAGGGCAAATAGTTGAACAGGAAAGATAGGAAGATGGAATCCTGAAGGTCGAACTCCTCCAGAGCTCCTCTGTTTGAATTGTTCTGGTGGCTGCAGAGGAAGTGGGCCTTTCACCACAAAGCTAAACATTCCCCCGGGCCAGGAGAAGAAGAAAGCAAAGGACAGTGTGGCAAGAGATGGAGGAACTGCAGGCTGGCCACTGTCACATGCCAACGTGGAGACTGACCCCTTGCCTGGTGCCCTGCATGGCCCTGCTGAGTGTTTCACTTCCTCCTCCCAAATCTGCAAACCCTTTCTTGTGCCCTTTGCACACCTGGAATATGCAGTGAAGGGAATTCTGGGAAATTGGTTCCAGCCTAATTAACTCAACACACTACAAATCTAGAGTAGGTAGGCAGGGGCCAGATCCTATTGGTCCTTGTTAAGTTTGGATGATATTTTGAGAGCTGTGGGAAGTACTCCTTGACTTTAAGCAAGAAGGTGGGGAAATGACATGGTCCACTTTATATTTTAAAAAACACCCTTTGCTGCTGTATGGAGAATGGCTTAGAGAGAAGGAAGATGGGGTAAAGGATTCCAGGGAGGATGTTCCTGGAGGGACCCCAGCAAGTGAGCATGGGGTTCTGGGAGATGGGGGCTCAATGTCCAAGAGTCTGATTTTGGACAGACTGAGTCAGTGAGGCATCCAGGCTGGGGTTAGCAGGTAGGATTTGGGGTCGGATGCTCAGGAGAGCAGTCAGACTGTGAGACAGGTCTGAGCATAAACAGCATATGGGTGGTATCCGTGGATGCAGATGAAGTCCACTGAAGGAGAGGGGGATGAGAGAGAAACCCTGGAGCTACCAAGACATTTTCAGGCATGATCCAGTTTTCCTGTTAGAAGGACCTCTCTGACTGTAGCATGGACAATCATTTGGAGGGTGGTACCAGAGGCAGAGAGATCAGTTGTTGGTGACCAACTACAATCTTTAGGCAACTGAAACAACACCAAGTGTTGCTGCTTTAGGCTAAGACTAGGTGAGGTGAAATTATTTAGCTCCTGCTAACCCCTATAAAGACATGGAGGGTGGTGAGTGGGTAAGCTACGTGAATGAAGCCTATCCAGTTCTGACTATTTCTTTTATAATTACTATTTTAATGGGCATAATAAATTTAATTGCTTAAAAGTTGCAGTGGATTTGGAAAAAAAATCATTCAGAATTCAAGGTTCATAGAAAACCAAGGTCTTATTGATTCTACCTCCTCAAAAATCTTACAAATCCATCCATTTATCTCTAGTCCTGTTTCTACCACCACAGCCCATCCATCATCATCCCTCCCTCGTCTGGTTCACCAGGCCAGTCTCCCAGCTCTGCCCCTGCAGTCCATCTCCCACAGGCCTCACAGCCGTCTTCTCTATGTACAAATCTGACCATGACATTCCAGCTAAAACCCTTCACTGGCTTCCACTGCCTCCAGAATAATATTCAGCCTCCTCCTCATGGCTCTAGGCCCTGCTTAATCCTGGCCTTGCTCTCCCTGGCCTTAGTTCATTGCATGCCCCACATCTCTACCCCAACTCCTCCTACCCCTTGCTCTTCATCAGCCATCCCCACCTAAGAAGGAGCCCATGCAGGTCTCAGAATGAGCTTTGCCTTTTCCCAGTTTTATAGGCATTTCTCCTTTTCCCTAGGACATTCCCTTGGTAGACTTCAGAACCCTTGTCTAGCTCCACCACAACTAAGTACCAGTCCCCTCCTCACCCCCCTCCCCTGCCGTGTGTCCATAGCCCTTGTAGGTTCCCCTCAGAGAATGGACCACCCTGTACTGTAATGCTTGTCTCTTTCTCCCTAGATAACCCAGGGACCCTTCTTCCTTCTTTCCTTCCTTCTCTGCTCCCTTCCTTCCTTCCATCATTATCTTGGTTTCCAAAGTCTTTATTGGTAAATATATCTTAGGAAAGAAAAATTGATCATATTGCTTCCAAGTCTGTGGAATGGGGCACTGTGCCCAGGGACACACTAAGTGGTACTGAAGGGGACTGCTGCTTTGTTCCCTTGTCACTCATAGATTCAGTCAAAGGCACAAGACTCTAGTTACCAGTCCTTTGTGCTTAAACCACAGGCTGTTTCCTTTTCAGCACATTTTACTGAATCACTGCCATGAATGGTGTTCCTGACCACAGGATTGCAGAAGCCCCTTGGATGGTGCCTGGCTTAGATTCCACTGGATTTGTCTCCCCAAACATTGCTGGTCCTGCCTTCACCACATTTAGCACCTCCCAGACAAGGCCACAACTGGCCTTGAGTTCATGTATTTCTCCAAACAGAAAGAATAGCCAGTCTTTCAGGTCAATATAGTACTGCTTCAGGTGTCCATCTGAGTCCTGAAGGAACTTCATGGCCACAAGGCAGCATTCCTTCTGCTCAGAGATGTTGATGACCCCATCCACCAGGCCACATTGCATGCCCTCTAGCATGATGGCTGTGAAGGTACAGTGAAGGCTGGCATGGTCCCAGCAGCTGGGGCAGAGGGTGTGAGGGACATACAGTGGGTGTGCTGTAGAGCTGGGCCCATCCATTTCTTCTTACTCACTGCTATATCTCAGTGCCCAACATAAAATCTGGTATGTGGTGGTTGATTAAAAATATATTTACTAATAACTAAAGGGGTCTTTGGAGGCTTTAGATGGGAAAGCTTTTGGACTATTTGGAGCAATCTCAATGAGAATCAGAGAGGTGTGCTTTCACATATTCTCCATGTACTCTGCACTGCAAGAGGGAGACAGACAGGAGTAGGCTCCATCTCCCAGTCCCATCTCAAGAGCAGAGCTTTCCTTCCTGATCTGACACCACACAGAGATGCAGTGATAGTACCCACACCCACACTGCTCTGTGCTGCTGACCCCCTTTGTCACCCTGACTTCCAGTCTGGGACCACTCCATACAGGATGCCCGGGGCCTGCTTCGTGTTCTCCAGACCCCTCATTTGTACCCAGATGAAGCTTCAACTGGGCCCAGAGCCGAAAAGAAAAGAAGATTCAGTCATTCTCTATTTCCCACAAACTTGACACTCAGTTCCTATTGCAGAAAATACAAATCACCTTCCATTTTTGACATGCCAGGAAATTACAGTGTCTCAGAGCCACAGGGACCCTAAGAGAACACGCAGTCTGACCTTCCTATCCTCTGCTCCTCAGTCATTGGGCAAAAGGGGAAACTGAAGTACAGACACAGGTGGGGACTTGATCAGGTCTACTCTGAGAGTCCGTAAGAATGTTGAGGCCATACACCCAGGTCTCCTGCTTCCTGGCTTCACATTCTTTCCAACTCCTAAATAGAATAATTACCTGAGAATTTACTTCTGCACCCTCAAGGGATCTTTTTGCAACCTCACTCTGCTGATACACCTCCTGTGACAGAGAGCTCAGCACCTCTAGGCAATCTAGATAGCTCTCAGTGTTAGAAGGCTGCTCTCTACCCTGAGTCTGAACCTGAATCACTACCCTCTGGGGACTTGTCTGGGAGCTACAGGGTCTGGGGAGATTGTGTGGAAAGAAAATAACTAGAGAATATTCTATTCCTTGGAATACCCCAGGACAGAGCAAAGCAAACTGGCAGCCTGCTTCCCTGGAAGAATCCATGAATTGGGGCAGAAAAGGAATTGCTGGGTCCCCTGGACCACATTTCCCAGAAGGCTGGGGAGGGGCCACAGGTCAAAAGCTTGGAGTTTGGAGGGTAGAGAGTTCTATGGGGCAACTGGTAAAGTTGGCAAAACCTGTGATCCCTCCCCTGTAACATCCTAAAACCTTTGGCAAAGTGACAAAGCATGGCAAAATTCCCAGGGCAATTAAATTTTTATAGAAAAAGGAGATGGCAATGTTTTGTGTGGGGGTCTGATAGTTTGACGTTCATAGTGGAAAGTGGACTGCCCTAAGCAGGGACAGAGAAGCATGACAAAAAACTGTGGAGCAACCTGAGCCTCAGACTTGTTGTCCCTAAATCTCTAGGACCGTTGCAGTCCCACAGGGCATACAAATAACATACAAAGATGGTCTGAGCTATTCATTCATCTTTTTATTCCTTCATATGACAGGCATTTATTGAGTGCCGACAATGTGCATTAGGCACTGGGGATACTATTTTGAACAGACCAGACTTGGTATCTTAGATACTCTGCACTATATTTTTAACTAATAGGTCTTCAATGGGTATCCCACCTCTCCAAAGAGTTGCCAGTTTCTCAATGGCTGGAGCTTATAACTGCTTCCTCCCCAATCACACACCCTTCTTCACACTGAGTCTCCAGCGATCAGTTTAGAGATTCATGGGTAGGTCCAATTTCATCAGCCACTTTCGTAAGTCAGTCATTTACTCAGTTAAACCTAGCAATGACCACCCTGACCAGTGTGGCTCAGTTGGTTGGGCGTTGTCCCACAAAGTGAAAGGTCGTTGATTCAGTTCCAGGTCAGAACGCATGCCCAAGTTGTGGATTCAGTCCCTGGTGGGGGTGCGTCCAAGAGGCAACTGATCCACGTTTCTCTCTCGCACTGATGTTTCTCTCCCTCCCCTTTTCCCTTTCTTCCCCTCTTTCTCTAAAAATAAACAACAGGTGAAAACCTAGGGTAGGTCAATAGGAGGGGCTAGTGCAGAGTAGGCACAGGCGTCTGGGGGCAGAAGACCCGGGCTTGAGCTGCATTCTCCCACTAGCCCGCTATGTGGTTAGCAAAAATGGTGATGTCTATTGGCAGCAATTTGGAAAACCTTTCTCTCACTTGATCCTCTCAACAAATTGTGAGTTCATTGAGGTGATTCTATTACCCGCACTGCACAGAGGAGGACACTGAGGCTTAAAAGAGTCAAGTAGCTCACCCATGGTCACAGAGCTGGAGAGTGGTGGCTCCAGGATTCGAAGCCAGGTCTGTCTGGTCCCCACAGCCTCCTTCCTCTGTAACATAGTGCCCCTGGGGCACATACTCCAAGGGCTGCTGTGTTGTCTCCAGCTGACAGGAGCGCCAGAGCTGAGCTGATTCATGAACTGATGGCTCGAGCCTCCCTGTATCCCCGCCTAATGAATCTGCCGGCTCCTCTACCCAGCACCACTGGCCACTGACCAAGGAGAGGACAAGAAGGCAGGATGAAAGTTGGGGGTGGGCAGAGAAGACAGAGCAGAGGCAGACAGGAAGGTCTGAGAGCATCTATCACCAGGGCCAATTCCCCCTGGGATCTGAGTTGCTTGCTGTCTGATCTGCCCATGAACCAAGTTCCCATCCAAAAGTCGGCCTGCCTGACGACCTGTCAGTCACTCCCCCGGGTGAGCTCCTTCCCAGGCTCCCACGGCCTCAGGCCTGCTGGGACCCAAGCAAATGGGCCAAGCATAGCTGGGCTCTGACACGGAAGAGAAACAGCCACTCAGACGCCAACAACAGATGGGCCCATGTCTGAAGAATCAGCCAGATTTGCCTCTTGCTTTTGGGGCTGATTCTCTGAGCCCTTGGTCTCAGCTCTAAATTCCTTAAGCTCCTTTGCAAAGACTTACCAGGTTTTCCTGGGTTTATGAGGTGTGATTTCTTGTCCGGCATGTCTCTCCCTTCCCTGGCCTTCATCCTCACCTCAGCATGAGTCAGGAACTTGTGCCCTCATCATATGATCAGGTTGAATTCTGCTTGACTGGACATGTATGGTCACCACACACCCTTCCTCGTCACACCCTGTTGGCCCCAGAACACCTAGGACCAGGAAGAAAGGAGGGTGGGAGGGACCTGGGCCAGCCATGTGGGGTCACACTGCGGAGGTGGGACCCAGAGAGAAGGGTGACCTTTCCAATTATAAACTCTGCCCAGTTGCAGTGGAAGTGGGTGCTGTTGTGATGTCCTTTTGGACTGGCTCCATCTCAGAAACATTCACTGAGGCCTGTTTCATGTGGGGCCCACACCAGACCCTGGTCGTAGAGAAGGATCAGATACAGTCCAGCTCCTGAAAGTTTTCTAAAGGGGTGGGGACAACAGTTCAGTAAACAAATAACTAAAAACCAGGTAATAACTGCCCTGAGAGGGCTGAGTAGGCTGAAGGTAGAAGACAGGACTAAGGAAGAGGCACATTAGCGTTGTAAAAAGAGTTCAGACCCTAGACTCAGACAGAGCTGAGTTTAGATGACGTCTTGCCTTTGTTCACTGACTTCTTATCTGTAAACTGGGGTAATCATATCACCCATATCACAGCATTGTTCCAAGGACGGGACAGTTAAGTGTTTAGTACAATGCCTGGGGACATCAGGTCGAAGCCTGGATGGCTTCCTGGAGGAGCCAGTGCTTATAGGACGAATGGAAGCTGCCCAACTACTCAGGCATCTGACCATTTAGGAATGTTAGCATCAGTCCAGGCGACATCTTTTCTGAGAAGCCTGGTCCTGTTCCCATGTCCTGTGCAGCATTGCCCTGTCTGTCTGTCACTGCCACTGGGCTGTAAGTTGTTCCAGAGCTGGGAGCCCCACCTCATTCAGCACAGCATCCACCGTGCCTGCTGCCAATGGCACTGGAGTGGGGCCCTAGCCCTGGAACAACTTACAGCCTCACGGCAGTGACAGATACACATATCTCAGAATAATTAAAGAATGCTTTTGCAGAGTAAAATACAAGAGAAAGGGGATATAAAGAGAAGAAACAGAAGGGAACTAACATCTTAGCCCCCACTGTGTGTATGATCAGATTTAATTCTCCCAAACAACTGCTGTATATTTCATTCTCTCCCTTTTGCAGATAAGGAAATGAAAAAGCTCACAGAGGCTCCGAGACTTGCTAGAGATCAGGCAGCTGGAAAGTAGCAGCCCCAGGACTCCATGTCCCATTCAGGGATCTGCACGGCCCTTTCATCATTCTGGGCTAACTCCAGTTGGCCTAAGGATATTTGGCCGGAGCCTCAGGACCCAGAGGGCAGCCCCTCCCTACCCATCCTCTATCCCCACCCCAGCTGTGCAAACAGACTCCAGCTGGCAGGTTCCAAGAAGGGCTGGGGGAGGGTCTGGCAGGTCTGACAGATCAGGGTGAGCTGGGCTTTCCTGAGAACCACTCCCATCCCAAGGTGGCCTAGAATATATCCTCTGCAGGCTCTAGAGAGGGGATAAAAGCCCGGCTGGCTGACTCCAGGTGCTGTGATCTCAGCCCACAGGCTGACTCGAATAATAACTCCACCCTACCTTCTTGCTCCAAGTGTAATAGGGCCCCTCCCTGGTCAGCTCTTTTTTTTTTTCACTGACTGGACTCAGTACAGCAGGACCCAGGTGTGGGTGATATCAGAGGCCCTGTGCCTCCCACTGTACCATAATGCCACTGAGTGCCACAGGAGGGACAGAATGCCAGGGAGCCCCACTGGCCTGCTTCCTCTGCCTTTCTACCTATCCTCTCTCTGCCTCAGAGTCTTACCTTTCACATAATTAGTTTTGTCTTCCCCTTCCTCCTTCCAGGGCTCAGGTAAGGCCAGGTGTTATTATCTGGAGGTTCTGGCACCTGTTCTTCAGCAACTCCAGGCAGGGACTGAGTGCTCGAGAAAAGACCCTTTGCAAGGAGCACTGTGCAGGGTACCCACTGTGTGACACCACTTCTTTCTAGCCTGGCACTGCAGAGTGTGAATTCCCTTAGTTGAGTGATTCTGTTTCTGAAGGATCAGATCATCCACTTCTTGGAGGAAATGGGCATGAAGATCGATTCGTTCACACTAGGACAAACCCAGACTGCTACATACACTCGGCAGTGGGAGGCACATGCACTTCCCTCTATACTTGGCTCTCAGACAATCCAAAAGAGTCTTTCACACACCCCCAGAGAGTCAAAAGCCACTCTACCCAGCATAAAGGGAAGAATAACCTTGTTTGGGGATCCCACCATCCCTCCCCTGAGTCTGCCTGTGAACTCTTAAATCTGAGATCAGGCCCTTGTGAGTCAGAGAAGCACCATCCACAGGGGGAACCTTCCTTGATCAAGAAAACACACCTAACCCTCTTACGAGTGGAATCTGAGGAGGCAGCCAGTCCAGTCCAAAGCACACACTGGAATTCACAAAGATTTATCAACCACTTAATAGACATTTAATGCCTACCTTCTATGTGCTAGACCTTTGGGACAGGGCATGGGGTGGCAGAGGAACAAAAGAGTTTGAAGTCAGGAAATATTGGCCTTGTTTCATTTCTCATGTCAGAGTGAGACTCGACAAACATGTTTTGCATTCCAACTTGTGTTGGCCATATTCACAGGAGTGGTTTTATTTTGCCTGATATTCTATATTATGTATGTAAAAACTGGGACCCAGAAAATGTGTCATTTTTCCAAGGTGACTACTCTCTCCATGGGTACATAGCAGTACTCACTTCATAGGGTTCTTATGAGGATAAATGAGTTAATTTGCGTGAAGTTCTTGACACAGTGTCTGGCACAAAATTAAGTGGTCAATAAACGTTACTCATAGTCAAAGTGCTTGTCCTAAATTCTGTCTATAGGAACCGCAGAAACAGAATTCAATGAACTCAAACCTCATTTTTTCTCCTACCATACCAAGCTTCTTTTGAATTTTATTTGGGCGTAAACCTCTCCAACAAAGCTACTGGGTGCTAGCTCTATATGAGGGCATTGGGAAGTGTGAGCAGCTCTAGGTCTGGGGTTCAAAGCCCCCTATAAACTGGCCTGTTCTCCTTTCCTAGTTGCAGCTCCCCCTGCTCCCTTTAGCAAAGGCTTTCCTCAGTCATATTGGACAAGAACGACTTCTCCACTGAGCTGACCACGGTTCTCCTGCTTCCAGGTCTCCAACCAGACTTGAGACTTTCAATCTGTTTCTGTGGGCTCTGGAGTTCCAGGGCTTGCACCCAGGGGTCCTTCTGCTGAGATATATCTTAAGATCCACGTGATGTGAGAGATCAGCTGGCTTTCCAGTCAGAGCTACCGCACCAAGTTCCAACCTGCCACTTGGGCTGTGTGACCTTAAATGAGTTACTTAACCTCTGTGAACCTAAGTGTCCTTATCTGAAAACCTGTGTGTAGTAATTTTTATATGGATTGTATGACATGAAAAACTGTAGAGAGAAGACTCTTCTCCTTCAAGTTTTTCATTCACATGCACAAGCTTCATTAAGAGAAGCAGTTTTCTCAATTTTAGTTCTCTTCTGTAAGGCTTTTATGAACTTTTATGACCACTATACATTAACCATACTGCAATCCAAGTTTAAGAAGATATAAACTTAACACCAACCAAGATATTTGGTCATTTTGAATTTCAGCTCGAAGTGGTTGATGACATGCTCAGAGAGTCTCAAATCCCATGGGAATGACCCCTGAACCTCATTGAGAATTCTGCTCAATCTTGTCTTCAGCATGTAGCCACAACCCTCTCCATCTTTCAAGGCCTGTCTTCAAGCTGAATTACAGCTGTGGCATCATCCTGTGTGTATTGTGAGCTCCTCGGAGCCAGAGGCTAGATCTGATTTATCCCAGAGTCTAAGAAAGCATCCAGTAAGTCCTTGAATGAATGAACAGCCATGCATTTTGGCCATCCATGCTTCCAGCCATCCAATCGTCCACTCATCAAGTGGGAGTTAAAGACTCTGTCTTGTATAGGAAGGCCCCCCCCATCAAAGATGAGGGCCTCCACCTTCTTTGTCTTCTTGTATTTTCTCTTCTCCTGGAATCCTTCTAGCCAGGTCCATCACTCTCACTGGGACCCTCTGCCTTCTGCATTTGATTTCTAGTGCACCTTCTTCTATTCCTATCCAAGCAGGCACTTACACCTTCATGCAGGTAGAAGTTGGGGCTAGCACCTGAGAAGGAACAATGTTTTCTGGTCCACAGCTGGAGGCCTGTAAGGACATTGGATGAAACATCAGCTGCTCTCCCAGCCTTTCAAGCCCTAGGGTGCCAAATCTGAGCCTAAGCAGATAAGGAAGCTAGATTTTCATGTGCACATTTGGTGTGGGGGGAAGGGAAGCTGGGGAAGGGCCAGATCTCACTTAGCCCAGAAAGCCTTTCTTATCTACAAGTTCTTTGAAGTTGGGGAGCTCTCAGAGACTGGTAGCCAGAGGGGAGCCTTTTCTCCACACCCAAGTCCCCATCTTTTCTCAGCTGGAGATTCTGGGCCCAATGCTGGAGTCATTCTGGGTCTCAGAGGCTCACAAGTCATTCATTCAACTCCAAAGTGCGTCTAGGCCTAGCAAGTGCTGGGCTCTATGCTCAAGGCCAAGGATGCTGAGATGAATTAGACCCACATGCTTATTTGCAACCACAAAAGCTTTTAAATTGCTCTTTGCCCAAGAAGGGATGCAGACATGGAAAGAGAGATAGTGTATTGAGTTCTCACAATCTTAAGTTCTGCTCTGGAATTTGCTGCCTGTATTCAATGCCTAAATGCACTTTATAATATTTAAGTAAGCAACAGGGTCTCAAGCCCCTGCTCACACACCTCCCAAGATAAGGAAAACCAGTTCCGTTACTTCTTTCTTTCTGCCACCCCAGCAGCCTATCACAGCACTGGAGCGGCTGGCTGGCAGACTGTGCTGCCTTCGTTGGAAGTAGAACAACCTGTTCCATGTGTCCCCTAACTTTGCCCCCACCCCTCTCCTGGGGCTGCCAGAACCACTGTGGCTGCACCTATCCCAGGACATCCCTGAAGAGAACTGGAGGCAATGTCACGTTCCTACAAAGCTCAGTTCCTAAGGATTGGTTTGGTGCAGAAATGACACTCTTCCAGTGGTGAACAGGAAGCATGAGATGACTGTGGGCTGGAGCCCAGGAGCCCAGGAACACGCCACAGGAGAAATGATTCACTGGAGCCAGGCAGGAGCTAGTCTGGGACAAACCAGAAGGCCACAGGAAGGGAGACTTGAGGGGAGGTCATGCTGGGTCTTGGGAAGAAGAGAGGCTGATTTAGAGACCCAGCTTTAGGGAGCACCCCAACTAATGAGAAAGCCTTAATTCCTCTCTTGGGCCAACAGGGGAGATAAAAACCAGTGAAAAGGAGAAAACAGAAAACAGAAGCAGCTTTCCAGCTCCCAGCCCCCTGCCCCATCCACCCTCCAGTCAGATGTGCTCCCCGCCCCAAGCTCCTCCTTCTTAAAGCATCTATTCTCAGGTTGCTGAAGTCCCTGCTCCAACAGCAGGAGGGTAAGGCCGGTGCCTGGTTCATCTCTGTCTCATCCCAGCCCCACCCGTCCCTGTGCCTTCCCCAGGGCTTGGATAAGACAAAGTCTCAGTAAGTGTGCACTGAACAAAACATCACACTGGTTTATGCTGGTTGTTGCTTGTGCAGAAGCTGTGTGTCTAGGGAGTAGGGGGTCAGCCAACTTTAGGGTCTGGAGACCCAGGTCTGAGCCCTGGCTCTGTCACTGACCTAGTTTTCTCAAGGGTGACTTTGAGCAGTGCTTTTTTCTTCCATGGGACTCAGTTCCTGTATCTAGGAGGACCACACAAGACAGCTCTAAGGCTTCCTGGACCATAAAATACCCCATAGTGGCCCAGAAGGGCCCTCCACCTGTATTGGTACATCTTATCAGGAACACCTGAGAACATCTCCTTTGTCCCAGGGCACCTCCCCCCCGCCTCCCCCCCAGACTACTTCTGAGCCCTGGGAACCAAAGGAGGAATGTGACCAACTGCAAGCGCAGCCAAATCAAACCCAGTCACCTTTGCTATTTAAAACTTCTCTCTCCTCGGCAGTCTGTCAAAGCTGGGAGGAGAAGCAAATCCCTACTCATTTAGGAGTCTACTTTGTGGTGGCTTTAAATTCCTCAGGATTAAGAGACCTCAGCACCAGCTTCCCACTGCCCTTTTCTCTAAATTCTCCCCTGAGGCCACTTGGCTGATTGGAACGTTCAGCCATGTTCAGCCCACCCCCTCGGTGGCCAGGCAGGACAAGCCACCTTCTCCAGGGACACCGTTAGCTGTCCCATTTCCCAGAACTAATCCACGTTGACAATTTCTGGCCCTGGCATTTCCAAGGGTCCTGAGTTCTGCAGCCCAGAAGGCCTGGATCCTCCAGGCACCAGGGTAGCTGGGGATAAAGTTGGCCAAGGATAGAGCCAATTGAGGGTGGATGGTGGGGCCCAGTGTTGCAAGCTTCCCAGCCCTCTCATGTTCAAGCCAGAGGAGAGCTTCGGGATAGTGTGTCATGCACCCCTGTGGTGCAAATGGAAAAGTGAGGCACAGAGAGGGCATAGCACTCAACCTAAGTGACGTGTCCCAAGACTGACACTTGGGATACTGAGATAAATATGTATTCATTTAACAAACACTTACAGAAAACTGACTATGTGCCGGCCACTGTTCTAAGCACTATTTAATTCTCCTAAGAACCCTGAAGGTAGGTTTTATTATCCCCAATTTACAAGTGACAAGGCTGAAACTCCAAGGAATAAAATCAGTCTTCCAGGGTCACACAGCTAATGTGACTAATTCAACTTTGAACCCAGGTCTGTCCTGCACCCCTTCTCTACACCACTGTTCATTCCATTGGAGGAGAGGGAAGTTAAGTCTAAGCACCATGCAGTGTCGGCAGTGAGGATCCAGGCCAGTATAGGTCAGCTGGCCAACTCGTCAGGCTCATACATAGCTGGCAGATGGCCCCAAACAAAGGCCTGCCCTGCAGACCCACTTCTGCCCCAGCATGGCTGAGATGCACACCTCCAGAGAACCCCATTCACTTTGTATTTAATGTGAATTGTGGCCCTGAGGTTGTGCATGGCAGCAACAGCCTGGGCTTCACCTGCCCAGGTGGCTGTCAGCCAGGTGTGAGCCTCTGACGTTCAGCCAGGGCTGCTGTCTCAGGGTGACGACTTCTCAGCTCAGAAGGGAGGCCTTGCCAGCCCCAGAGGTAACAAGTGCCAGCTGCTGCAGCCCCTGCCAGTTCTGCAAGATCACGTGGGGGGCAGCCTCGGTCATATGTCTAGACAGACTGAGAATGGTGCTCGGCATCTTGGGAGAAGTTTCCTGAATTCCTTCCACCTTCGGGAATGGAAACTGAGCTAACAGGGAATTTGTTCTAATTATAGGGAAATAGGGAGAATTGAACAAGAGCTCCTCAAGGTTGAACTGCTCTGTAGGGTTCCTCCAACACTCTCCTATTCTTCGTCTCTCCAGTGAGAAAGCCCAGAGCACCAGCTCTGTGCCAGCTGCTGGCTGGGCTTCAGGCACAGAGAGGGTTAGACCAGAGCCCTGCCCAGCCTTCAGGACTGCCCATCTCATGGAGCAGTAAACAGTGAACCGACGAGCTCAGCCCGCAAGGGCATAGGTGCCATCGGCAAGGAAGCTTGGGAGTGGAGGACAGCAACCAGGCACATGTATCCCCAAGCCCAGCCTGGAGGTCAGGGGAGGCTTCCAGACAAAGTGCCAGTTGAGATCCTCTTCCCTTCCTTCTCCCCACACTGAAGGGCCCCACTGAAATGTCACCTCCTTCAGGAAATCTGATTCCTTCAGGACACTCTTAGCACTTAACACTTAATGGTCACTTAACACTTACCCATTCAGCAAATACTGACCAAGGATAGAACAATGAGCAAGAGAAATGAGCCGCATACTCTGGAGTTTATGGCTGCTCTTTTTTATAAGGAGTCTTTGCACACATTTCACCCAGAAAACCATATCAGAGGAGATGTACCTGAGTGTGTATGCACGTGTGTGTGTTTTCTTACTCTTAAGCATTTCCCAAGCTTCTTTCAAAAAGTAGCCAAGAACCTAGTCTCCTGCATCAGATATGCACGTCTGAATCCTGAATTTGTGCCTGTGTGATCTTGAGCAAGCTACTCAGCTTCTTTGGGTCTCAGTTCTATTGTCAAGTTGGTGCAGTGATAGTAACAGGAGAAGGCTGTGTGGATTAAAGAAAGTAATCCACGTTAATTGCTTAACCTAGCACTTGGCTGTTGGTGTCTTTATGAACAAGGAGAGCTCTACTGCCAGTCCCAATGGCCCACAGCATGTCAGACAGTCCTGTGCTTAGTGAGCACTTTACAAATGCTGGTGCTTGACTGCTCTTTGGCAGAGAATGGAGAGTAGACATATGGGGTGTTTTTTAAAAAAATTATCATGGTAAAATACACGTAACAAAATTTGCCATTCTAACCATTTTTAAGTGAACGATTTAATGGCATTAAATACAGTCATGATGTTGTACAGCCATCACCACTATTTATCAGTATCTTAGAAACTTTGACATCATCCCAGACAGAAACTCTGTACCCACTGAACAATGACTCACTCTTTTTCCCTCCCACCAAAACCTTGGTAACTATTGTTCTACTTTCTGTCTCTATGCCTATTCTAGGTACCTCATATAAGTGGAATCATACAATATTTGTTCTTTTATCTGAATTATTTCATGTAGCATACTGTTTTAAAGGTTCATCATGTTGTAGCATGTGTCTGAATTTTTGTTTCTTTTTAAGGTTAAATAATATCCCATTATACGTACATATCGCATTTTGTTTATCCTTTCATCTGTTGATGGATAATTGGGTTGCTTCCACCTTTTATGGAATATTGGGTTGCAATGACAATAGATATACAATTGTTTTGGGTATGTTCTAACAAGTGAAATTGCTGGGTCATATAGTAATTCCGCATTTAACTGTTTGAGGAACCACCATACTGTTTTCCATGGCAGCTGTGCCATTTTACAATCCCACCAGCAATGCCATATGGTCTTGAACTAAGTTAAAAAGGTGTAAGATGGACTCACAGTGTACATGGCACCCTTCTGCAGAGACCTTCCCAGAAGCAATGGAAGAGGAGTGGTGACAAACTGGGGCAAGCCCAAAGAGGTGCTTAGCAGGGGGAGGGGACTGAAACTACACTGAGAAGGGTGGAAGAGCCCAGAGTGTGGGGTCTGGCGAGAAGGCCCAGACGATGTGATGGCTGCTGTGTGTGTCCACCATGCTGCCTGGGGGCAGGGTGGACATCTCCAGAACCACAGTGAATCCAGTCACAGTGATCTAGAGAGATTAGATTTATCTCAATACAAGGAAGACTTTCAGAGGATCAGAGCTTTCCAGCAACATGAATGGAGGGATCTCTGTTATTTGAGGTGTGCAAGGAGGGACTAATGTCCTTTTGCATAGGAAGCTAAAGGCCATTGGATTTGTACTGGATGGCCTCTGTGAGCCTATAGAGCAGTGTGTTCTGAAAGTCTGTGATTCAAAAATTCTGTGGCTAGATTCCATCTGAGCCCGTTTTCAGGCCAAGACTCTGTAACTTGCTATTCCTTCCCACCCAGATAAATTCTACCCCGCCTTCGCGGAGACCCCATATTAGTATCGGCATAGACGCTGCTCAGCCCTAGCAGGGGTGAGCTTCACTTCTATTTGCCAGTGAGGACATTATGTGATGCCTTAAGTTCCTGTAGCTCCTGTCTACCTTTTCTATTTGAAATAATACTGTGTGCATGCAGAGGCTGCAGGAAAGGGCTTTGGAAATAGTGCAAAGCGTGAGGGAAAAGGGCTCTCCTGTCTAGCCTGCAAGGGCCTCCAGAGTCTACCCCACTCACCACCCCCAACGTCCCCTCCCAGCCTCTTGCCCAGGCACAGAGCTGACCTTGTCTCCTTCTCTGCTCAGCCCTCCGCCTTCCTGCTCCAGCCATTCTCTCTCCTGCACCCTCTCTCTTGCCAACCACTCAGCGTATGCTCTTGGCCAAAGCTACTTCCTGGGATACCTTTGATTCTCTCTACCTACACAAATCCTGCCATCTTTTTTGGCTCATCCAGGATTCCCTTCCTATAGAAAGCCCACAGAGATCTTCCATAGGCTTTGGGCACTGGGGTACCCCTTAAGGCAGTCCTTCATAGATGTCTATTTATTAAGTACCAACTTGGCCCCTGGACTGTATTATACACTGGGGCCACATCAATAAAGACAGGCAATGTCTTTGCTATCAGTAAACTTACACTACATTAGGGGACACAGAAAATAAACATGAAAACAAATAAATACATAAAATCACTAGAAGAGGCACTATTTCTGCAAAGACAATACAGTTGGGGATATCATGGAGGCTACTTTAGAGATCAGGATGGACCTCTCCAAGAAGTGATATACGAGACAAGACCTGAATTATGAAAAGTGCCAACCATGAGAGCATCTGGGGTGGGGGGCCAGGGGGAAACATCCAGGGATGTATGAAAGCAAAAGTCCCAGAATAAGTTCAGTTTATTTAAGGAACAAGAAGGTGGTCACTGTGGCTAGAATATGGAAAACAAGGCAGAGAGTGGATGCTGTGGCAATAGAGAGACAGGCAGGGAAGATGATGCTAACCATGGAGAAGCTTGCAATGGGAAGCCGTGGGGAGGCTTTAAGCACAGAAGTAGTAGGATCTGAGTTATGATGTACAGAAGATCACCCTGTCTGCCACATAGAGAATGGCTTATAATAGGAAAAGATGCAAAGCAGGGAGACGAATTAGGAGCCTACTGGAGTATACCAGGCAACAGATGATGATGGCTTGCACCTGGGAGATAGCAGCGCAGATGGTGAAAAGGCCCAGGTTGCAGATATATTTTGGAGGTCCAACTACCTAAGAATGGGGAGGAGGATGACCTGACAGAGAAGATGACACTTCTCTGGGTTGTTGGGTTGTAGAGAAAGATGAAGAGTCCTTCAAACAGAGAAAGAAAAAAATAACATTTCAGGCAGTTTTTTAAAAAAGATGCAGAGGTGAAAACATGGATGGTGTTTTCAGCTTGATGGTTAGAAATGGCATGTACCGATACTGAGGACTTTTCTGAGAAGACAAGTGAGAGGTCAGGTAGATAAGTACATAAAGGTCTTGAGCATCACGGGAAGGGTTTAGACTCTATTTCTTGTGAGTCCTATGGAGGCACTGAAGGTGCTAGCACATAGGAGTTGTACCATTAACGTTTGTAGAAGGACCACCCATAGGGGCCCCAGTGCTGGTAGCTGTGCAAAATGCTTTCACAGTATTTCATGGGATTCCTGCTGAAACAGTCTGATGTTTAGCAACTGTAGATTTTCCTTTCCCCATGCCAAAGGCAACTTGGTGCCTCGGCTGAGCTCTGTTCTAGGATGTCGTCTATGAGCTCTCTGGGCATTAGATGCCTGGAGCCAGGTGGCCACAGGCTGGTAGACAAGCATCCAGCTATGGATTCCAACCAACCTTTATTGACCTTATATACCGTAGCAGGTCATGCCTGGGCTTGTCCACAGATAGAATAAGCCCAACCCCATGCACCTGTTCTATTTTTACCAGCTAGGACCAACAGAAGCTTCTGGACACAATTCCTCATAGAATTTTATCACTCACTTTTCCGGGATTTTAGAGAGAGATTTATGTGTTCACCCTAACCATGGCTTGCTTTCCCAGAAACTACTTGACTTTATACAAACACCTTGCTCTGGGCCTCAGTTTCCCAGTCTGGAAAGGGGAACGGTTGAATTTAGAGACCTAAGGTGTTTTCCAGCTGCAGAACCCTCTGACCTTTTTACTTTGCTCCCTTTCTGCTTAGGACCTGTTTGCTTTTTCTGTCTTCATGTAGGAGAACAAAGCCATAGTGTTTGGATAGAGCCTATTCCATGATTGGTCTCAGTCCCCTGGGGCTCAGAGCCCAGTTGGATTCCACTGACAGGAAAAGCAGAATCCTACAAGGGTCTGCTCTGCCCATGCATTCTGGAAAGCTCTTACAAAGCCTGAATTCCCAGCCCACACACTAGAGCAAAGCTGTCCTCCCTTTGAAACTTAAGAAAGTTGCAGGCACAGCCATTTACCTGTCACATGTTTTTCATAATTTCCCTGGCACCTTTGCTAATCATTGAAGTGGGTTTTGGCCAGCAGCAGGGCGAGGTCCAGGTCTGAGGCAGACGTGCTGGACCGCAGCTTGTGCGGAGGAAGAGAATTGGAGCCAAGATCACACAGGGCCCCTCCTGAGGTTGTCCAGCCACAGGGGTCTGCTCATGAATATTCGCTGGGGCGGGGGGGTGGGGGGAGGCTGCTGAAATCCAGGAAGTAAGCTGAGTTGCAGGAGGACAGAACAGATGTTGCATTGGAAAGTCACATCAGTGAGTTTCTGTGAGTTCAGCCCTGCGTGGTATAAGGAAGAATGAAGAATTAGAGAGGGGTTAGAAGATACTGAGCAACTCAGGACGGATGGGGATGCAAAGCACCTGATATGTTCATGTGGCCATAAAAACCATACTTTATCCCTTTGCTAACAGAGATCAGTGTGTGTGCTGTGCCAGGCACTGGGGCTGCAGTGTAGGACATCAACCCAATCCTTTCCTTCCCAGAAACACAGACTAACTGGACATGAGCATGTGGTTCCAACTGCACACATTCAGGAGAAGGGGACCTAAGTGTGACCATGGATGACTACTCAGAAGACTCTCTGGAAGTGGTGACATGCCAGGCACACCAGGAAAGACACAAAGGGAAATAAATGGCTCTGTAGCACCAGTGAAAAGAGCTTGGACTTTGGACCAAATGGGCTTTGTTTCTCATCAGTAGAGTGGGAAATGAGGTAAGGAGGAAACACACCTGGTTCAAAGTGGAATGTCTTGAAATGGTTGGGAGGGTAGAGGGCAGGAATGAGAAAAAGTCTGGGAGAGAAAATCTCTAGTGTGGCTTTCCCCCTAGCCTTGCTTGGATTCCTTTTCCCACCCCACCCATGGCCAAGGTTGGAGTAGGCAGGGTCTGGGCCAGCACCCCAGGTCCTGGTGGCCTGTTTGCCCTGAGCTTCCTGAGGCATCAGTGCCTATAGCAGGCTCTGTGGATTTCCACAGGCCAGAGTGCCCCACTTGAAGGCTCACACCTCTGGAACTTGAATTATTGGCCAAGTTCAGGCTGTGGGAGGGAAAGAGAAGTGCTACATCGGCAGGATTTGATGGGGTAATGGGACTCCAGGGTGGAAAAGAAAAATAAGAAAAGGATTTCTGCTGTAGCTTGTTTGTAGAGAGCTGCAGGTTTCAAAGCCTCCCCCTCCCACCTCCCCGCCCCAGGTTTTGCTGGAGAACTAACTTCAGGATCTGACCAGCAGAGACATGCTTCCTCCAGGAAGCCTGCTTGGTTGGCTTGGTCCTTAGGAGCCCTCAGTCCTCCAGCCCTGTGTGCCCCGCTGTGGTCTCACCCTCATATGCCAAGTACAGTTGTAAGTCTTCACTTAACTCCACGGATAGGTTCTTAAAAACTCTGATTTCAGGCAAAACAGTGTATAACAAAACCGATTTTACCATAGGCTAATTGATATAAACAATGGTTAAGTTCCTATATATCTTATTTCTGGTCATGAAAACATCACCAAACTTCTAAATAAATAAAGACCCAAAACTCTTCTACTATTAAACATTGAAATAAATGTGAGCTATCCACATATTTAAGAAAGATTAATAAAAACAAGTGAGATGATTCTTTTTTAACCTGTTTACTCCAGTTTAGGGTCGAGGGTTCTAGAGACCATCCTCATAGGCCAGGGCACAAGGCAGGAGCCCACCCTGGACAGGACATCCTTCCAGTGAAGGGCCAACTACACCCACAGCCACACTCACTCAGTCTAGGGCAATTTAGACACATCAACTCCCCAACACGCATATTGTTGGGATGTGGGAGGAGACCAAGAGTACCAGGGGACCCAGGCAGATGTGGGGAGACTGCGAACTCCACACAGACGGTGCCCTGCCTGGGAAGTAATTTTTTTCTACCAACGTTAACAACGAAATGACTTCGAAGGAAAATATGTTATTCAAGGACCTGCTATTTTTGTAGCATGCTCTGTTTGGTACAGTGCATTTTTGACTCAGATTCCACCAGAAAAGGCAAAAGGGAGAGGAGAAAACAGATTTATTGAGCCCTGTAGACCTTGCCCTGGGCCGAGCACCTCTTATACGTTGTTTTGCTCACATCTTGCAGTCGCCCTTCAAGGTAAGGACCACTATCTCCACTTTATCAATGAAGAGCCTGAGTCTCAAATAAATGGAAGTTCTAGGATTGGAACCTTAGTCTGCTGGACTCTGAAGCTTATTTAGCTCCAGTGTATCAAAGCAAGTTCCTCTGTGGAAAAATGTACACATTCTGTGGTGAGATGAGTTTGGAAAATGCTGCATGTTAAGCATTCTTCTTGAGTCCCCCAACCCACAGTAGTATATTTCAGACTCTGAGAGGTCCTGCCAAGAAGATTCCTGTCCTATTTTACTTAGTCCAGCCCTCTCAGAAGGACACCTCAGTCACTTGCTAGCTGCTGACATCCCCTGGGGCCCCTGGGCATGCACTTTGAGATATGCTATCTATAACACAAAGATCACCAAAGCATGGGGGCTCAGAAACAAGCGCTCTGAGGAACTGAAGGTGGGCCGTGCAGGCTGAACTAGATGTGAATGAGAGGGGGCAGGAAGAAGGACAGATGCGGTGGGGGGTGTTTGTGATGAGGGGTTGGGACAGGAAGGACCAGCCCCAGCAGAATCCCAACATCCTAAGTACCTGAACTGGAAACGTCTTCTCTGACCACAAAAGTCTGTCTTTAAAACCAGAAGTACTGAGTCATTCCAGTTATGCCATCGGGCATTGCAGGCAGGAGGCAGTAGTTGAAATGATTGTCTGCCTCTGTTGCCTAAGGAAACAGGCAAAACGTAGCATGAAGGACTTCAGTCAGGCTTCAGTTAGGCTACCAGCAGGGGAGTCCAAGCAGTCCCCCATAAAGCACATGCATCATCCTACCACTACCCTTTTGCATGTGTTCCCTGTCCTGAAACGACCTTCTCTCTGCACATCTCCACCTGGCCAGCCTCCACTATGCAGTGTGCCCGCCAGCAAGACTGAAGACTCCGTGCTTCCCGCCTTCTCTGAAATCAGGAAGTCCCAAGCCATTTCCCATGCCAAAGGAGATGCTGGAGACCTAAGATATCAACATCAGGCCCTGGAATGCTAGTACCAAGATTAGGCTAAGACATGGTACTGTCAAATTCTGCTCGGGACTGAGCATGCCTGGAGCAATAAACACTGGTGTGCCACTGCAGAGTGGCAAGCACTGCTGTGTCCACGCTGCCCACATGCGAGGCTCCTGGAAACTGTCAGATGAGACACAAGTGAAGGAAAGAAGTGGGGGTATTTATGGATGGGAGTGCAATCAAAATCTTCCAGTAATACCTCACACTTGTCTAGAGGGGTGTGTCTGGTCCCCAGACCAGCAGCATCAGCATCACCTGGGAACAAGGTAGAAAAACAGATTTGCATGCCGCCCCTGCCAGACCAACTGAGTCAGAAACTTCAGTGCAGGCTAGTCAAGCGTTTTAATAAGGCCTCCTGGTGATTCTGAAGCACGCTAACGTTTGAGAACCACTGACCTGGAATTATTCGTGTTATAATAATTGCTCCTCAGGAGAAATAGCTTTAATCTCCCCTGTTGTGGACAGTGGCTCAGAGAGGACATCTGTTCTACGCTAGGATTCACAGCGAATAACCTGCAGAGTTGGGGCTCCCAACATCAGTCATTCTCAAGCTTCCCGGCAGGCAGTCAGGCAGAGCAGGGTGCCCAAGGTGCTAAGAGAGCTGCTTGCCTCGGCCCAGAGAAAGCATTAATTGGCTCATTAATAGCTGTGATTAGAGAGAATGGAGAAGCCTTTATCTTTGAAGTGTCAGGCTGTGCACTAGAAGCTCATGCAGGGAGCTTGCTGTGGCTAATTAAAGCTGAGCTGTGTTTCCTGTCAAGAGCCCAGAGTGTTAAGGGCTTCAAGCGAGAAAAATTAAGCTTCCATTTCATTCAGGGGTAATGGACAGAATCAGTAGAAAGAAGATGAGAAGAAGGGGCCTTTTCAAGGGGCAGGGCCCCTGGGCTGGAGGCAGGGCTCTGGGTCTCTTCTGAAGTATGTGACTGAGGAGATACTGCTGGCTCTGGGGGGACTTGGGGGTTTCACATTCCCACAGGGGTAACCCCAGGTCTGGCATTGTCTTCAGTCTCATTTTTTTATGTTTTGTTTTTTAGCATTTCAGCATCTGGCCTCTGGTTGCCCCTGCCCAGGTGTGTGAATTGGAAGTGGAGCTGGAAGCCTGGGTGGCAGTCTTGGCAGTAATGTGACTTTGGGGGCCTGAGGTTCTAGTCCCAAAAGTCATAATCACCGCAGGCTCTCAGTGCTAGAACTATGACCACTACGTTGTCAGCCACCTTTTCTGGAGTCCTTGCTAAGTGCCAGAGCAGGGGCTGGGTGTTTTTATATTATTTCATATAATGCCCTCAGCCATTATACAGAAAATGCACAAGGTGCAGCTGTGTGAATTAGCAACTTGCCTAAAGACACATGCGGCAGAGCAAAGGATCAAATCCAGCTATAGCTGAATCAAAGTCCTTTGTTCTTAACCACCAACACTGCCAAACTTTCCTGATCTTTGAACTTCCTTTCTTGGGGCCTGGGTCATTTCAAATTGAGAATGCTAATGCCACCTCATCTTTCCACCTAGGGAGGGGACCAGGGACCTCTCATTCCTTCTTACCCTTCTCTCCATCACCACCCCACTCCACCTCAGGGGGTGACTGAGGGCAGAACCTGTTTTGAGGACACACTGTGGTGGGGTTAAAGGGTCAAACAAGACCCCAGCTATGTGGTGTCTAGTTTGCAGAGATGATGTTTCTGAACCAGAAATCAAGACATGTGGTCTAAAAAATGACCTATTATTTGATTAACTCATTTCTCTGAAAAGTTTGATCAAAACAAATCACAGAAAGTTTGTGAGGATATCTAACCTTTAGTGAAAAGGATATTACATTAAAATAAGTACAAAGACTATCTCAAAACTGGTATTTCGGTTTAAATGAGCACTATCCCAGGACACCTGGAGTGCATCTTTGTATTTCCAAATAGCCAAAGACGTCCCCTTCTTCAAGGCCTAAGGAAAATGCCCCCTTCTCCATGGATCTGTCTCCTGCCCCCCATCCCTCAATTCCCTGTCACACTCTCTTTAACGACCTATTTCAGCACTGAATGTGGGCCTGCCCATCCTTACCTCCCAACCAGTCCTGCAATTCTCAGAAACACTCTCAGTCATCCCTGCCTCCCCAGAGCCCAGGCTGAGTGAACAAATGAATGAATGACCATTTTGTTTCTTGAGCTGGAATTCATCTCCTCACCACCCCACCCCCCTCCCCCGGGGCTTTGCACCTTCCTCAGGTCTTTCAGCATGGCCGTGATTATGAGTCTCTGTTTCTGCCCTCACCCCTGGAGGTGATAAGTGTGTCCAGGGCAGGCACCAGGGCTGACTTGCCTCTTATCCCCAGTACAGAATTGGGGAATGGTGCCCAAGAGACCTGAGGAAGGACTTATGGAAAGAGAGAATGACCAAGAGAATAGTAACTTGCATCTAGCCAAATTTGCCTTAGAAATGCTCCTTCCTTGGCAAAGGTTTAACCTGTATATGTGAGCCCACCCATCCTCAGCCCTGCCCTCTTCTCAGTAACCTAAATCAAATTAGAATGGGTAGAAGGTAGGACTGGGGCACAGTCAAGCTGGCAGCTCTGGCAGGGCAGAGGGTGCAGGGCCACATCACTGCTATCGCCTAGACCTCCTTCACATGGCAGTGGGGGAACCACCCCCAGCTCCCCAACCTGCTCAGCAGCTCACAGCTTCCCACGGTTTGCTGGGCTCCTCAGAAGTCTGCATGTCTTTGGCCCAGCACAGTAGAGAGGAAAACACACAGAGAAGCCTGGCTGCTTCACTGATGTTTCTGCCCCTCCACATGCCCCCACCCCGTGAAATGGGGTGATAATGGCAATGCCACCTGCAGAGAGTAGTTGAGATACAGAGCACAGTAGCCAATGGGTGGGCAGTGAAAATCATTATGGTGGACCCTTAGGTGGCACTCTGTCCATGATGGCTTCCATCAAAAGTGGTATGGTATGTGAAGAGTAAACAGAGCAAATCACACTTCCCTGACCTTACCTGACTTTCTTCCTCTTCCTGGAGTTGATGGAAGCAACCTGGTACTGCACAGAGAGAGAGGGCTCTACCTGTCAACAGGGGCAACATGAGACCCACTTCCTGAGCACATTGTCCACACACACTACTTCATTAGTTTTCAGCCGATATTCAGCGGGATTAACCCCTTGGAAAATATGGGGGGAAATGAGACCAGAGACACTTAAAGCAGAAAAGTTAAATGCCTCCTATTAATCTCAAAGTTCAAGTCTGAGCCAGACTTGAAACTCCTGACTTGCTGACCGCACACTCTTGTACTGCCTCTTCCATACCACAGACATCCATTCAGCCACATCTCAGCCTTGCACTTGCTCTGTTTCATCAGGCAAGTGCTTCCTGCTCTGCTTGCTGAGGTCCTACTCACCCTTCAAGGTGCTATTCAGACCCAGTCTGCTCAGTCATGTCCATGATCTGAGTAGGGGGCCTACTTCCACGACCCCTCAGATGATACCTTCTATTTCTGTTATAACTGGGAATCAGGTAGTAGCATGGATTGTAGCCTGCCTTCAGTTGGAGAGGACCGCATGGACCTGGCCCCCTCCTTCCAGATTGGGACCCTTGGGGAAACAGAACCTGTAGTCTACTCATCTCTATGTTCCTCTGGACCACCCAGCCATGCAGCTTTGTTCAGAACCCTGTGCAAAAGAGGGACACAGAGCAGATGTATCTACTAATGGATATCTTCTCCAGACCTGTTTCCTCACTGAATGGTTAGTGAATTAGACTAAATCAGTGGTTCAAAAGGCCAGAGTATAAATCCTACATAACCCGCCTGCCCCATTGCCTCTCTGACTCCATCTCTTATATTCCAGCAGTGCTGATCTCCTCATTCTTCTTTTAAAACATCAGTCAGCTCTGCCTCAGGACCTTTGCGCATGCTGACTTCTCTACCTGGCATGGCATTTCTCCAGATTTCCCTACAGTTCCCTCTTTCACTCCTTTAGGTCTTCTCTTTCCTGACCACGCTATTTAAAATCATGCCACCCTCCTCCCTCAGCATCCTCAGCTTCCTTCTCCTACTTTATTTGTCTTCATTGCATTTTATCAGCATCTCACATTTTTTAAGAAATTCTAGGTTGTCAGCTAGCTACCTTGGACTTACCTAAAGAGCTGGCTCAAAAATGCAGATACCTGGCCCCCAGGAGGTAACTAAATCAGAATCTCAGGGGAGGGGACTATTTGCATTTTATAAAACCTCTCCAGGTGTTTCTGATGCACAGGCAGAGTTGGGAACTGCTGTGTAAAACCACTGGGACAAACTGAAGTCCCCCAAGCCTCAGCCTCAACTCTGGCCTTTATGCTACCCCTGCCCTCCTGCATCATCCTCAAACTACACAGACCTCTGCTGCTCTCTGACCACAGCATCTATTTTGTGCTTCTGCCCAGCCTTTGCTCGTACTCTCTTCTCTACTCTGGCTGTTCCCTCCAGAACTTTCAGCCTACTACTTCCTGAGAAGCCTGTCTGCTCCCTTCACTCCCCACCCAAGTCAGAGCCCCTAATTTTCTCCTCTATACTCAGAGGATCATGCACATATCTTTGGTAAAGATTTTATCACACTATCTTGTCACCAACTTTTCCAGTGCATGTCCTCTGTAGACCATGACTTTGAGTAAGGCGACAGTGGAGTCAGATTGGTTGGTATTCCCAGTGCCTAGCACGGTACTCAGTACACAGTTAGTGCTTCATAAACGCTGTGTGTGAGCGAATGTCCTAGTGAATGCACGGTTGGTTAGGCGCATGCATGCTTGGCAAAGTCAGAAGTTGTAAGGTTAGTATAATTTGTCTTCAGACTGACCCAATGTTTTCCAAGTTCATCTTAGCACAGCTGACTATTGATTATAGCTCACGTCTGTTCCTAGAACAGACCCTGACAAGCAGCCTTCTACCTGCCTATCAATGAGTGACCCAGCTTAGCTGGGCAGACCTCCCCTCCTGGAGGGCCTTGCTCTGTCCCAACCAGAGCAAGGAATGCAAGCCTTCTGCTACAAAGGTTCTTAGACATCAAATCAGTCCTAGGGAGATCATTTGTTCATGGAGAGGACTTTCTCTTACCTCCCCAAGTCTGATGACAGGTACTCAGCCCACTGCATCACAGGATATAAAGACATTTATCCTTGATGGTGCTCTAAGCAGAAAGGAACAACATCACACACACATGCATGCATGCCTGCACCTACAGGAAGATCTATAGTTTGGCATGGACTATCAGAGGTCGTTGGATGCAGTGTCTTCACTCTCAGATGGACTGAGAAGGCCAGAGAGATCAGACACTTGCTGAGGTCAGTGAGCCCTTGCAGAACTCCACCCCTTTTAGTGGGAGATTCCCACCCTGCCATCCTTCCCCACCTCTCACCCCTCGCCTGCCAGAGAACGGCTGGACTTCCTCTGAACAAGAGCCATGATTAATGTTGGCTGGGCCCAATTAGTGCCAAGTTCTCCCCAGCCGCCAAGCGCCCTGCTGGCCAGCAGCTGAGTCCTGTCTGGCAGCACATATTCGGATGATGAAGCCATGCTACATACTAAGCTCGGCACAGGAAAGAGCAGCTTTAACTTGGATGCCCACCAAAGGCTGCCAGGTTTGGCTCCTTCCCACGAGTTGGGCAACAAGGCTCTTCTGGCAGGGGATAAGGGCAGTGCTCCCTGGGCAAGAGGGGCAGGGCGAAGCTGGCCTGTGAGAGCACCACCCCATGGCAGAAAGCCCTCCCCAGGGCTTGGCGGGGCCCAGGGAGTGTAGGCGGTAAGAGAACCCTGAGCTGGGAGCCAGGAGACTTGGACTCAGACCCAGCTCCTCCACCAGTGTCTTATTGGGTGACCCTGGGAACACTGTTTATCTTTTGTTCTACACCTCAACCTCTCCCTGCCTCAGGAAACACATGAAGAACCTTTGAGGTCTCAAAAAAAGTGCCCACTCTCTTCAAGCCTCAGTTTCCCTCATCTATAAAATGGGACTAGCACAGCACCTCCCTCACAAGACTGGTGTGAGGATTAACATACAGTGCCCAGCATGTAGTGAGGTCCAAGCCAGCCATTTCCTACCCCCATACGACTACCCTCACATCGAGGGAATCACACTACCTCTTTCATTCTTAGTATGCCTTCTTCACATGGGTTGGTATAAAAATCAAATTCAGAAACTGAGGCTCAGAAAGTAGCTTCTGCAAGTTGGTACAACTAAGAATTGATAGAACTGGGTTCTGAATTTAGATCTGCCTGACTCTGCAGCCCATGCTCCATCCACAGTATCAGTACCCACTCTCCACCCACTGGCTCTCAGACCCTGCTTTTAGCACAGGGCATGCAGCTTAGAACAGGCCTGCTGAGCTCAGAGGTACCAGCAGACCAATCCCTGGTTGCTACTCCAGATTATCCCTCTTAGGCTGATGGCAGTACTTCTGAAAAGCCCCAACTTCTGGGAGAAAAGAGAAACAGAGAGCAAGGGAGGGCTGGCCTGAGCACCCAGTGAGTGATGTGCAGGCCCTGAAGAGATGACCACTCAGGGCATCAGACTCTGTCCTGACCTGCCCAGGTGCAAGCAAGCCTGGCCACATTGGGCCACTCATCCTCCTCCCTCAGCTATCCTAAGAGGCTCAGGTTGGGAGAAAGAACATGTGGATTTTAATCCTAATTCTGTCATCGACATTTCAATAAGACTTTGGACGAGTGCTTTTAAATTTGGGGGACTGAGCTTTCCTTCTGGAAAGTGGAAGTGCCACACAAACCGATCGGTGCTCCTGCCACCTCACAACAGGGTTTTTGGCTCCTACAAACTCGCGGGCAGTAGGACAAGCGATTCCTCCTGGCTTTGTGCTTTATTCTGTTTCTTCAACATCTCTTTTTTTAAGAAGAGCAAGCACTTCCCCCTTCATTTATGAATGCCTCTGGGACACCCAGGGGGAGATAAGGAATGCAAGGAAGATGACTGCAGAGCCCAGATCAATCTGCAGCTCTTCATCTCCACTTGGAGGAGGACAGGCCAGGGCCCTGGCCAAGCCCTGTGAACATGAGAGCCTGCAACTCCCAGAGAAATAAACACGCTTCAGAGTGAGATGGGAGCCAGCGGAAGTCAGCAAGCTCAGAGGGACTTGAGACATTTTTGGATCTTCAGACAGAGAATTAATTCATCTGGGGGAAGTTGTGGGTTGCTAGCCCCCAATCTGAATCTGATCTAGATAAATAATGAGCTGCCCATGAAATGCCTTAAGTTTCTGTCCCAAACCTGTCATCATTCCCTGCCATCCTCTTTCTTTCTTTTAAATTTCTTTTTATTTATTGATTTTATAGTGAGAAAGGGAGAGAGTCAAGGTGGTGGGGGTGGAGGATGGGGAGGGAGAGAGAGAGAGAGACTTGTTGTTCCACTTATTTATGCATTTATTGGTTGATTTTTGTATGTGCCCTGATCAGGGATTGAACCCACAACTTTGGTGTGTCAGGATGACACTCTAATCAATTAAGCTACCCAGCCAGAGCTGTCCTCTTTCCTTCTGAGGAGCTAGGACGCAGGTCTCCTGATTTATTCTAACTCACCACGTGGACAGCCCCACCCCCAAGTGCTGAACTCACAGAAGGTGCTCAATAGAAGCCCCACTCGTGACCCTCAGCCCTTGCTGAGCAGGGCCCTAAGTGGACTCTGTAAAGATGTGATCACCAGAAGTCAGTCTCGTTCTGAGTAGGCGGCAGGTGTCCACTTTGGCTAAATTCACGTATGTTGCAGCCCATGAATTCCGGGAAAAAATGGCCAGCTCAGATGTGATTCATCCTCGCCACAGAGCCTCTGTGTATGACCTTAGATAAGTGACCATGTGGTGGAATGTAGGAACATTCAGAACAGGACATCAAAAGACACCCTGATCCAATCAACTTATAAATGAATACATGCCTGTTTATTAATCAGCAGATGGAGTCTTTCTGATCTCCCCACTGCTGGGTGTGGGGAACCCAGAGGGGATGAGACAGAAGGAAGAGGCATGTGCGAATGGAATGAACACTGGTTTACAAAACATGTTAGTCACTGGACAGGGGGAAAATGGTCCAAGACAGAAAACAGATTTAACCTTTGGCATTACTATAAAGAATGATAAACTAAGATTTCCTGATTCCACAGATATTTCTTACTTTTCTAGAATTGAATTTCATGTTCATAATAGCCTCATCAAATAAGCTTTATAATGCTCATTTTATGGATGGTGAGACTGAGGCAATGAGCAATGAAGTGTCTTCTTTTAATATCTTGTTAACAAAAGTCATTAAAAGTTTATTTTAAAAGTGTTATACTTCTGCATCATGGAAGGTCACCAATTTTACCAGTCATGTTCCAGAATGAGGATGATGTAAAAAGGATTCTAAAAGAATAATTATGAATCATTAATTAAACTTCCTTCCAAAGTGCTTTCATAGGAGATGAAAAAAACTTATAAAACTAACCTGTGGCTGGTTTCCTTGGAAATACCTTTTCCTCTCTCTAGTTTTACTTTAAATGGCTCAGTCCTCATCTTCTATTCTCAACCCTCCTCTTTTCTTATTTTGTACACTCTTTTTAAATGATTCACATTCTGTCATCACATCTGTGACTTTCAGTGTATCTCTCAATTATCCGTCTCTAGCATGGATTCTTCTCTGAAGAGCCACACCTGCATGTTCCACTGCAGGCACTTGGCCTGACTATCTCCCTAGCACTTAAAACTAGACAGAGCAGTTTCTCTTCCTCAGGTAGTACTGTTCTTTCTTTTACACCCAGTCACAAAACAAAAAAGGAAAGACAGAAAAGAAAGAAGGATGGAAGGAAGGAAAGAAGGAAGGAAGGAAGGAAGGGAAGGAGGGAGGGAAGAAGAAAGGAAGGAAGGAAGGGAGGGAGGGAGGGAGGATGGAAGGAAAGAAGGAAGGAGAGAAAGAGAGAGAGGAAAGAAAGAGAGGAAGAGAGAGAAGGAAGGAAGAGAGTAACAACGGAAGATGGGTGGTGCTGGAAGAGTCCTAAAACATTGTCTAGTCAACCCTTCATTCTTAAGGTGAACACACTGGCTGGGGGGAAACATATTTAGGACTGGAAACCCTGGTTTCCTAACATCAGGTCAGGACCTTTACAAGACTAGTGGCACAGAGCACTGAGAAATGACATAGGGAAGGCAGAGGGCTGGGGGGCAAGCTGGGCCTTTGCTTCGGCACACTCTTCACAATGTGTGGTCATATGTTAGTCTGTTTGCATGTCTGTCTTTGCAGCGTCAGCTCTGTGAGACCAGGGACCGCGCCATGTTCACTTCTGTACTCCTAGCACTGAACACGGGGCCTGCATCATTCACAGTGGCAGCAATAGAGGAATTGGCTAAACCAAGAAGATAACAGACCTCCATGGAAAGGAATATAACACTAATATAGGACACAGAAGATGATCTGAATAAGTAGAGAGATATTTCTGCTCCTGGATAGGCTGACTTAATATTAAAAACATGTCCCTTCTCTGAAATTGATAGAAACATTTAATAAAAGATGAATAAAAATTCCAGTTGATTTTTTGAGAATACCTTTAATCTAAAATATATATGGAGGAATACAAGTGCATTTAACTGAAAACTTTAAAGATTTTATTTATTTATTTTTAGAGAAGGGAGGGAGAAAGAAAGAGAGAGAAACATCAATGTGCGGTTGCTGGGGGCCGTGGCCTGCAACCCAGGCATGTGCCCTGACTGGGAATCGAACCTGCAATGCTTTGGTTCGCAGCCCGAGCTCAATCCACTGAGCTACGCCAGCCAGGGCTTAACCCGAAAACTTCAAACGTTAAAAAAGAAAGATGAAGAGATGAGAACTCACCTTTCCAGATACGGACATGCTACAAAACCACAGTGGGAAACACACTGTAGTACTGGCACAGGAACAGATGGACCGATGTGCCATCGGTAAAGAACAGAGAGCGCAAGAGAGGTATGCAGTCACATTCACACGTACGTTGTGCTGGATATTCTGTTTGCCCTTCCAGGTCCTTTCTCCACCCTTCTCCACTCTACTTTTGTTCCAAGAGGCCAGCCTCCCTGCATTTCATTAACCACACTCCCCTGCCCTGGGATTCCCAGTTGAGTTTGGCTATTCAGAGGCATTAGAGAGAGGGTGGAGGGGGGAAAAGATAGCAGATGGGGTTAGGTCAACTCTCCGTGGTTGCAGGTCAGTCCAGACTGCATTTCTCTTCTGAGGATGAGAACACCAGCTACAGTTTTCTCTGGGTTTTGATAGTCACTCTCTTCCCTTGCCACTTCACGTCTGGGGGCTGGGAGCTGGGAGCTGAGGAGTGAAGGGTAAGGACTTCCCCATTGTTGCTGAGTGTCCCACCTACCCTTCTGGATTTCCTTAACCTTCTAGTCCTCCACTGAGCTCTCTTTAGTTACTCCGTTTGGGCTTGCATTCTGTTTTTGCTAGACCTCTCACAGACAGAGAGATGATGGATAGAGATAGATAGATAGATAGATAGATAGATAGATAGATAGATAGAGATCATATGTGTATAAATATACAATAGAAATAACTTGATAGATCAATTCAATACAGATTGTTAAGTAAGTTGTGTTTGGAAAACTAGCTCCTCACACGTGGAAGAGGAAAGCTGAAGTCATTACTAACAACCACACACAGAGGTGATGCTGTGTAGATTAAAAGGACAAATGTGAAAGATAAAATATAAAGTTACTAGAATGATAAAGTTAATAGAAGAATGCACAAATATAAAGTTAATATTAAATATAGAAGAATAACTTTACGACTTAGAACTAGGAAAGGACTTCTCAATAAAATTTTAAAAAATACAAACAATAAGAGAAAAAAGTGAATTTGATTCCAGTATAAAAATAAGATTTCTGTTCAATAAAGGGCACTATGGAGAAAATAAATGAGTAAAGGGCAGGAGAGAAGATATTCTCAATGTCTACAGCGACCAAAGACGGATGCCTAGAAGTCGTAAGGAGCTCCTGCACATCATCAACAGGAAGAGAAAACTCGGGAGAAAAGGGAGCAAAGGACACACACAGGCAGCTTTCAGAAGAGGAAACCCAACAAAAGAAAAAGACCAAAGGCATATAGAGAGTTGCTCAAAATCACCGGCAACCAGAGAAATTAAAGTTAAACTGCAGGGAGATACCACTTTATATGATTTGTACCAATAAAAATTGGAAACCTGGGTAATAGCAATACAGAGTGTGGTAAAAGTAGGTTTGCAGTTGTAAGGAAAATAATAGAATACTTAATAAATAGTAACACAACAATAAACTCTGTGTTTTGCATACTCACAACTGTAAACCTACTTTTGCCTCACCCTGTATTTGTGGGGATACAGGATTCCTCACATCCCTCGGCTGGAAGGACTGTGAAGTGGCAGAGCCAATCTGCCGGACATTCCCCATCACTCAGCCAAATTGAGTATGTGCGTATTTTATTATTCAGGTATTGAGCTCGGGGGTATGCATTCCCCAAAAACTGCACCCGGGTTGATAAGAAAACATGTACAAGGACGGTCGTGGTAGCATTATTTGTGGGGTCAGGGAGCTGGGGGCCTCCTGGAAGATGGTCATTCAGGAATGCCCAGGTGAAATAGATGAGATACCACCACTGCATACTATGCAGCGGCCAGAAGAATATAAATTGACTGTAAGAATCATACTCTTTGGTGCAAAAAGTAAGAACAGAATCAGATGAATAATACAACATCACTTATATAAATTAAAAATTACATAACAATATATATTTGCGAGAACATATACAAATAAAAACACACATTGAATTAATTACCAGTTAGAATGAAAAAGAGGTCCATACAGCCATTTCAATAGATACAAAAATGCATGGTGTGGGAAACAAGAGCAACATACAAAATTTCATTGTGTTTTATATACTTGCCAAGCACAGTCACAAGCTGAAAATTTTTAATGTTATTTATAAAGGCATCAAAAATTCTGAAATACTTTATAGGATAAATTTTACAATAAGATGTGCAGATTATATACACTGAAAACCTCAAAATATTGCCAGGGGCAGGAAGGTTAAGGAATCTAAAGAGAAATAAGGTATAATTATGGATCATAAGACAATATTATTAAGATGTAAATTCTCCCCTGATTGATTTGGAGATTCACTGCAATGTCAATCAAAATCTCAGCAGGATTTGTGAAAAAATGGACAAATTTATTCTAAAACTTGTGTTAAAATGCAAATGATTTAAGATAACCAAACAAACTTAAAAATAAACGAAGCTGGAAGGCTTATACGGCTGGTTTCATGACTAATGATAAAGCTAGAGCAATACCGACAGTGGGTGCTGCTGTGACTGCAGGTGTGTACATCAGTGCCACAGAACAGAGTTCAAGTACAGGCCCACACATCAGTAACCAATGCTTTTTGACCAAGGTGCCAAGGCAATCCAATACAAAAAGGATAACCTTTCAACAAATGGTCCTGGGACAATGGATATACATTTCCAAAAAATGAAACAAAGGAAGGAAGGAAGGAAAGAAAGATGGAAGAAGACCTTGATTTTTACTTCACACCTCATAAAAAATTCAACAAAGAGTAAATTACTGACCTAAGTGTTAAACCTAATACTATGAAACTTCCAGAAGAAAACAATGGAGAGAAAACCTCAGTGACCATGGGTTGGGCCTAGATTTCTTAAGGAGCACACAAAAAGCCCAAATTATAAAACAACAAAATAAACTCAATAATTTGGATTTCTTCAAAATGAAAACATTTGGTCTTCAAAGACACACTTAAGAAAATGGAAACACAAGCCAAGTACTGGCAGAAAATATTTGCAAAACCATGTTTGACAGAAGAGTTGTAAACAGAATATTTAAAAAACTATCACGACCCAGTAAAAAGCCAAACAACCCAGTATAAATGAGTAAAAGTTCTAAACAAAGCCTTCACTAAAAAAAGATACAAGAAATGTCAAATAAGCACATGAAAAGATACTTAACATCATTAGTCATTAGAGAAATGCAAATTAGAACCACAATGAGATACCACTTCACATCCACACGGGTGACCCAGAGGGTTCCCCGTCCACAGCTCCTACTGCTGCCAGTAGAAAACATCTGAGAAAAAGTCCCCTTTTTTTTTTTTGCTGACATATACTATGTAGTCAGGCCTACGCTGTTTGCATTCCTACTGAACATGTACAGAGACTTTTTCTTGTCATTATTCTATAAACAATACGGTACAACAACAATTTTCTTAGCATTCACATTGTATTGGATGTCGCAGTCATTTAGAGATGATTTAAAGTATACGAGAGGATGTGACAGGTTATATGAAAATACGATGCTCTTTACCGGGGTCTTGGAACCACTACTTGGCGAATACCAAGGGATGACTATAATTACAGAACAGACAAGACCAAGTGTTGATGAGGTCATAACTGGAACTCTCATAACCTTCGCACGTTGCCGAATGCTTGACACAGGTGTGCTTCAATGGTATCTCTTACCTGTAGCAGCTAGGAGTAGCAGCTGTTATGAATACGACCTGTGCACAATGTTAAATGAAAAACTCGGGCAGTTTCTGCCTCCATCAAGCTTCTGTCATACCATACTCTTTCCCTGTATATGTGGCAATCCTTTGAATTCTCTCTCTTAAGAACTCATTTCCCAAGTGCTGAGCCAATGCTTTTTGTGATATAGCTGGAGATGATGATCACTCCAGCTGCAGCCTGTCTGGAAAATCTCGAGAAAATGGACCTAGTACTCCGAGAAAACAGCCAACATCACGCGCCCTCATCTGATCATCTGAGAGGGGAAGACAGAGATAGGACTGCAAAACACTCTGGACAGATTAAGAAAAAAGCTGAGAGGCAAAAATTTGCCTAAAGTCAGGGAGCTTCTGCCGCTTTAGAGGCTGAGTGGATTCCAAGGCCACTGCTTCTGTGTGTAGGCAGCAGTGGGATAGCAGAAGAACACGACGTAGAGTCAGATAAAAGTTTAGTACTATAAGATCCTGGACGAATCATTTCTTCTGTCTTAGCCTCCACTTCCTCACCTCAATGACTTCCCCCGTGCCCTTACGAGACCCCCCTAATTCTTCACTTGCCATCTTACCAACTTCCGCACCAAAGTCTAAACCATGTTTTAAAAATATAAATCAGATCATGTTATTCTTCTTTAAAACCTTCCTATAGCTCCTCAGGAAAGCTAGAATTCCAACTTCTTGCTTTGACCTACAAAGTCCCACTTTCCCTCCCATCTCCCTAATCTGATCTTCTAGTTTTTCTTTCCAGTGTCCTGTGTCCAGCTTTGCTGGACTTCTGTTTCTCAAACACACCAAGACTTTGCCCAGGCCAGTCTCTCTGCTGGGAGTGCTCTTCCCTGTCCCTCCTCCTGCAGACTCCTGCCCATCACCCACCAGACACTCTTTATCACTTCTGGGATCTCCACTGGTATTGGTTACTTCCTCTTCATTTTTCTTCATTGACTGCAAAAGTAAGGTCTGTGTGAGCAAAGGTCCAACCTGTGCTGTTCACCTGTTCTTTAGTACCAAGCACTGCCTAGACTCACAGTACATGTGTCTTGCCTGTCTGAGTGAACAAAAGAACCCTCTCCCCACTTTACAGAAGTCCCCATCACCACCGCCTGCCACACACTGAGGAGGCACTTGCTAAGCATATGCTTGTCTAGCACATGGCAGGCTCTGGGGCTGCACTACCTGGGTTCAGACCCTGGCTCCACCACTAATGGCTGGATGACTTTAGGCAAGTTTGGGGGCCTCGGTTTCCTCATCTGTAAGATGAGGAGAATGACAGTGCCTCCTTCATCCAGGGAGTTAAAAGTTAACACATTTAACTGAAGCGATCAAACAGTACTAGGCACATAATAAGCGTTCAGTACAAGTTAGTAATGATTATATCCTTGACACAAGCAACTCTGTGAGACAGGATTTCTCAGTCTCAGCACAACTGATGTTTTGGGTTGGGTAAGTCTTTGTTGTGGGAACTGTCCTATGCATACAGGATGTTTAACAGCATCTGGCCTCTACTCACTAGGGGCCAGTAGCACCTTTCCAGTTATGATAACCGAAATGTCTTTAGATATTGCCACATGTCCCTCTGGGGGTAGGAAGGGCAAAACCAATTGCTATAAGGTATGAACTTTGACTCCAATGGACAAATTCAGCTTTGAAAGTTCACAGAGCTTGTCCGAGGTCATAGAGCTTGAATAACTTGTCCAAGGTCATAGAGCTGCAAAGTAAGGGGGCAAAGATTCGAACTCCTGTCTTCCTGGCCCCACAGCACATGCTCTTTCCTCCATGGTTCTCTGTGCTCGAGGCCCGAGCCCCCCTTTGCTCACCCTGGCCCCCTCGCACACTCACAGATGCGTGCTAATTACACAGCAATGTAAAACGTTATATGTGGTTTGTTATTTTATATCCAGGAACATGGTCCACAGCCTTCATTACATAAAGCAGCTGTGTGTATACTTGGGGTCTAAGTGCTATTTAGTGGTCAGCTCGATGGGGTATTTTGTTTCAAGCATCACATTTCTTTTTTCCCTTTCCATATGTCTATTGAATCCTACATGGAGGAATGGAACCTCGCACAGCTTGGGCTGAAGTGAAAGGCAAACGTCTCCTAAATGACAATCATCCCGCTGTCCTAATTAGATGGGAAAAACAGCTCAGTATGTGCCATACGTGCTGTAAGTGTGTTCCGCAGTAAGTGTGCATGTGCGAGTGTGTTCACCAGCCACACCCAGTCTGACCCACGCAACCTGTACTACACGGCCATTGGAGTCTTAAAAGAAGCAGGCAGTTTTGTAGAAAAAAAAACTAGATAGTCCAAGCCTTCTAATTATCAGCTGTGTGGCTGGAATATGGCATATGTCACCTCTGAGACTCAGTTTCCTCATCTTTAAAATGGGGGTAAAAACATCATCCTCACACTGTGGCTGAGATCCTTTACATAAAGGGTCTGGCCCAGAACTGGTCGCAGAGACCCCCAGCTCCTTTAGCTTCCTTGCTTGCCAATGCCTCAACCATGCCACCTAGCCTCTACCCCAGTCCACTCTCGACATCACCCCTCTTCTCCAGCCAGAAGGTTCTATTCCCTGCACCACCTCTGTCCCTTCATTTTCATCACTCCCCTTACCCGGGATGCAAGCAGGGCTCTTCCCTCTATTTAAGTCCTACTCTTCCTTCATGGCCTAATTCAAACCCTGCTCCTCTCAGGTGTCCTTGACACCCCGACTCTCACTGACCTCTCCTGGACTTCTGCAATACCCTGTTACTCACCTGGCACTAAAATGCATTTTAATGAGTCACCTGAATATTTTACATCTTGTAGAAAAGTTGCAAGTAGCCAGAGGTCAGGACTATGTTGCTTCACGCCTAGCACCCTATGGTGCAGATGGGGCCCCAGTAAGTATCTGAGAGTTAACAGAGTCAGTGTGTATCACTGTTGTTACATTGCCGATGGCTGCAGCAGGGTGGGAACACATCTCACCTGGGCCCTGACATGTAGCCACTCAAAGCAGCACCCTTAATGCATGCAGCGCAAGGGAGGATTACATCCTCCGAACATCAAGATCATGCTCTTTCCAAGACCATGCAAGGCCATCCTTGGTGTCGTCTTATTTCTGACCCTCTCCAATAGTTCTCAAATTCTCTCTCCCCGTCGTCATACACAATTCCCTCAATATGCCAAACACTCACACTTCCATGCCTTTCCATGTGCTGACCTCACTGTCTGGAACGAGCTTCCTGTCTTCATTCTCCCTGTCCAAGTCCTTCTCATCCTTGAAGGTCAACTCAAACATCACCTCCTTGGCAAAGACCTTTGCTGATCTCCTCTCCTAAACCAGACTTTCTTCTCTCCTAAGGCTGCTCCACCCCCTCCTCCCCCGTCTGTTTCCCAAAGCACCCTATTTGTTTGCATTTCTGTCTCTCTCACTGGGTTGCAAGCTCCCTGAGGACAAAACCTGGAGCTGATTCCTTTGTGCTTTTTATTCCCTCACTGGGCTGGACCATAGTAGGGCCTTTTGTTTTCATGATGGTTGTCTTGTTTGGAAACTCTAATACTTCACTGTTCTCCCATGATCACGGGTCTATTTCCCCACTCCTGTAAGAGAAGGGAATTAATGAATGCCCTTTTCTGAATCATTTCGGTGTCTACCTTCTTTCCTGGTTCTTTCCATCACTCTAGATTGTCTTAAGCACTGCTGACCTCTGCATGATCCTGGACTTTACTTCCCTTTTTCCCTGCTCCCCAAGACAATCATGTCTTTCCATCTAGAATTAACTTTCACCGAGTGAAGCTGCAGTGCAGAAGAAAGAGCCTGGGAGTAGATGGGAGTTGGGCACAACTAGAACAGAAGTTGGAGCTGGAAGTCAGGCCAGGCCAGGTACACTGTAAAGCACTAGTGTGGCCAGAGGCCCAGGTGATGGCTAGCCGAGAGGACAGTCCTCTGGCCCAGAGCAAAGCTTCTCCTCTGAGTCAGCAGAGCAGGAGAGCCCCTCATCCAGGAGAGGCGCCCTTGGGCAGGCCCAGGGGCTCCTGGATCTGCTCAAGAGGCAGACTTTGTTGGTTTAGTTCCGCTACAAGGCTTCTGTTCCTGCCTGAGCTGTTACAGCCTACAGATTCCTAGTACCCATCTGATTGAACAACCTAATTAAAATGCAATAAAAGGAAAGTGGGCCGGATGTGCCCGGGGAGAGGAGGCACACAGCTGAGTCCACTGCCTGCCTTCTGAGTCCTGTGCCCTTCCCATCCTGTCTACAGGCTTCCTGGGCAGGCTGTGGCCAGGGAATCCTGAACTCCAGAGTCACGTACAGAAGACTCTTAAAGGTTATCTTCTCTGTGAGCTTGTTCATACTGATGAGAGGGAGAGAGGTCCACCCAAAGTTACTCAGTGAGACATTAGCAGAACCCTTGGGACTTTAGGACTATCCAGTGCTTCTCTCACAAACCAGGTAGGAGAGAAAATTGTTTGGAAACACTAGACCCTTGCTTTAAGGAAGCACTCTCTCTTGTTTTTCTTTTTTAGTAACAGCTGTATGGAATACAATTCACCTACCACACAACTCACCTTTTTAAACTGTACAATTCAATGGCTTCAATAGATTTGCAGAGTTGTTCAGCCATCATGACAATCAACTTTAGAAAATTTCATTACCTCCAGAAGAAATGCAGTAACCTTTACCTGCGGTCCCCAATCTCCCCTTTCCTCCTACCCCTGATGAGCCACTAATCTACTCTCTGCCTCTATGTATTTGCCAATTCTGGACATTTCATATAAGTGGAATCATATTATGTACATGCTTTTATTACTGGCTTCTTAATATTTAGCCTAATGTTTTAGAGATTGATCCATATTGTATCAGCGCTTCATTCCTTTTTATGGTCAAATAATATTCTGCCATATGCAAATGCCACATTTGGTCTAGCTATCAGTGGATGAACATTTGGGTTGTTCCTGCCTTTTTGCTATTTTGAATAATGCGACCATCAATATTTGTGCACAGTTTTTGTGTGAACAGGCGTTTTCAATTCTCTTGAGTATATCCCCAGGAATAGAGAAACCCGCTTGCTCTTCCCTCTCATTAACAGTATCAGTAGCAATACCAGTGGAAATCCTAAAGTGTTACTGTACACGTGGACTCAAGGAACCACGAGAACAGGAAGCTGGATGGAGAGAGACACAGAGAGGTTAATTGCTTTGGCTCTGGTCGCACAGCCATAGGATAGGGCCAAGAAGAGATATCATAGCTGGAACTCATGCCAATTAGCCTACAAAACTTTTACTTTAGGAAAAAAGCCCTGGAGCATTTAAAAAATCACACACATATTCATGTGTAACATCACTTTAATTTTATGGATCAGTTTTTAACTCAGTCAGGTCCTTTTTTTGTCTAGCTGCCTTTCCTAGGTACCCATAGAGACCATCACACTCCCTCTCAGTGGAATGAAGTTCTCCTCCCACTCCCCAACTGTTTCCCCTCATCCTTACCCCGCAGAGGGTTGGTACTGTAGGCAGTTTTGGAGCATGGGGGAGTGGAGGCTCTTTAAAGGACTCTTCTGTCACAGCTGCAGTCCTCAGAGCTCTGTGTGTGGGCAACGTGGAGCCACACTGTTCTCCCATACTGTCTGGGCACTTTGGCCTGCTCAGCGTCTGTCACCAGATGTGTGCATGGCTAAGAGACTGAAATTGCTCTGGGCACTTAGCAGGTTGAACTATATGAAATTGTCAACATTTATTAATTTTTGATCTACAGAAATGGCAATCTCATGTAGTTCAAACTGCCAGTCTCTGGTGTCCCACTGTCTTCCTCCCAAAGGCCAGACCTTATGCCCTGGAAACCTTTTTGCCCCTCCATCCCAACTGGCCTTCCTCTCCCAGCCTTCCACAGTGGCCATTCTCCAGCTGCTCAGTCTTGTGTCTGAAGGCATGGGTGGGAGTAGTGGGAGACCACTGGGCCCGGAGTCAGGAGACCTGTGCACTTCCTGCCTGTCTCCCCAGAGGGCGCCCTTCCTCACACTCCCTCCAACGAATGTCCCCTAAAGGCACAGATCTGTTCCAACCACACTCTACTTTAAATCTTGCAATGATGCACCACCGCCTAGTAGACATAAAGTACTAACTCTGCAGCCTGGCCAGGAGACACAGCCTCAGCTTCTACCCGTGCCTCTTTGCTCCAGCCACCCCTAACTGCGTGCAGACCCCTGCAGGCACCTGTGCTATCCCACCTCTAAGCCTTTCACCTGGAAGAATTTGTGCACCTTCTCCTCACAGCTACTTGAGACTTACCCTTTAAGTCCATTCCCAGGAGTCTTCCCTGAGCCTCCAGGCTGTGTTAGGAGCTCTTCTCTGTTTCCATTTACCTGTATCTTTGCCTCTCTTGGCACTCATCATCTGTATTTTAAGCATCTCTTTGTGTGTCTATCTCTGTCTGTCTCCCTTTCAAGCCTGTGGGCTCCTGACAGTTCTACCGAATTCATACTTCAGTCTCAGGTGTCAGGATAGCAAGAGTCAGCCACCTCTCATTTAAAAGAAGTAGGCAGTGGTGATTGTGACTGAGTTTTCCCATGTGCCTGAAATGGTCCAGAGGCCTGGCCCTGGCCCTGTGACCTTATCTAAACTTCATTTGCCTCTCAGGAGCAGAGGGAGATGGCTTTAAGGGCTCTTTCAATTTTTATCGTCTAAGGAACGGGGATATGTATCCTTACCTCCCAGGCTTCTCATAGGGATCCCATGTGGGTCCAAAGAAACTGATAAGACACGACTGTTTATATGGAAAGTTCCAAACATTTTGAGGAAGATTGTTGTTTTAATTCAGCTACTGTTTGCGGAGTACCCACTAAGCGCATGTCAGAGTTATGGATACAAAATTGTACATACTAGCTTTCCTGGATTCTTTTGACTGCTGTCTTCCCAGCTAGTCTGGGGGTGTCTGCCCTCTCTTGACCCTTTCTCTGTTCACTCCCACCAGAATCTGCGCGTCAGATGCATTGGGATAGTCTCGTCTAAGTGCCCAAACCTGCCGCTGCCCGCCAGGTCCACGTCCACTTCAGAGCCTGAGGTTGACAGAGCAGGACCTCGGCCCGGGCGCCCTCTGGCGGCCGCATGCGGAAGCTACGGCCCGGCAAGGAACAGGCGAGGGGAAGGGGGAGGGATGGAGGAGGAGGCGCGGGCAGGGGAGGAGAGGAAAAAGTTGCGCTGGGAAGTTTGGAAAGTTGGGAAGTGGCTGCTGCGGGCTTCGCCTCCCTCCGCGCCTGTGTGAGGGAGCGAGCAAGGGAGCAAGAGAGCAGCGAGCGAGCGCCTGCCATGCCCATCAGACCCCGCCTCGCCGCGCCCGGGCGCGGAGCTCGCCCGGACTCCCTGCGGCCCGGCCCGGCCCGGCGCGGCCCCCCGCCCCCCGCGTCCCGCGCCGGGTCCTCCCCTCCCCCCGCCCCGGCGGCCCCAGCCCCCCGCCCGGCCCGGCTCCGCGCCGCTCTCCCGCCCTCCTCTCTCCCTCCCTCCCGGCCGCGGAGCAGCATGGCGGAGCCCGGGCAGCGGCCGCGCGGCCGTCCGCCGCCCCTCTGAGCCCAGCTCAGGGGCAGCTGGGCACACAGATCCGACCCCCGCCCCCGCCGCGCCCGCCGCCGCACTTGTCCCACTGCGCGACCTCTGGAGTGCGGCTCACCCCTGGGACCTTGCGCGCCCCGGGTCCCCAGCATAACCCCAGGACCCCGCGCACCGCGGGATCCCAGTACTGCCCCAGGAGCCCCGCGCGCCCCTGGACCGCGACAACGCTCCAGGACCTCCGCGCGTCCCGCGACCCCCGTGAGCTCTCAGAACCCCAGGGCTCGGCCGACGGGGCTGCGCGCCCGGGTGAAGAGCTCCGCCCCAGAGGGTACCCCTCTTCCAACTGACGGAGCCCCGCCCCCGAGGGAACCCCAGGTTCGGCAGGGACATCCAGCCACGCCCCAGAGGGCTCCCAGCATCCAGCCACTGGAGCCCCGCGCTCCAGAGGAACCTCGGTGCCCAGCTGGGGGCTCCCCGCCCCGCTGAGGGGGCGCCGACCGGGAGGGTCCCCCGCGCCCCGCGGGCCCCGGCAGGATGCACGCCGCCCTGGCGGGGCCGCTGCTCGCCGCCCTCCTCGCCACCGCCCGCGCCCACCCCCAGCCCCTGGACGGAGGACAGTGCCGGCCGCCCGGATCGGTGAGCGAGCGCCTGCCCGGCCACTCTCCCGGCCGCCAGGGCATTGCAGCCCCGTGGGGACGCTGGTTTGGGGTTCTGCCTTCCTCACCACCTCAGGCCACCCGCTCCACTTCTGCCCTCCGGATGCTGCCTCGAGCGCCCTTCCCTAGCTTCTGGCGCCCGGGTCCCAGCTCCGTGCCGGGAGCGGAGATTGGGGCTCCCTCGGCCGTTCCTTCAACACTCGCGGACGCTCTCCGCTCTCGGGCTGTCCCCAACTTTCGGTCCTGCTCGAACGGTTTCTCTCTGTGCCCCTTTGACTCACTTTTTCTTGCTTTTACACTGTCTTCACCCTCCTGCTTTCTCTCTGCCCACTCTGACTCTCCGCTCCTACCATCCCTTGCCCTCTTTTCTCTGACTTCCTTCAGACCCTCCTTCTCTCGGATTCACACACCGCCCCTCCCGGACTTCCCCGCGTCCCCTGCCCTCCCACTCTGACCTGGGGCAAACTTTCTCTCTGATGCAGTTTCCCACTTTTCTCTCTCTCTCCAACCCAGGCGCCAGCACCCACTCCACCAAATGCCCCCATTTCACAAAAGGGGGTGGGGGAGATTCCAGAGGAGAAGGAAAGCAGTGCCAGGAAATGAATGCCGCCCTAATATTTCCTTGGGGTCGAGTAATTATTGGTTCTCCTAATTTTCCTTCCAAACTAAGGAATCTCTTGATTTCCCTCAGTGTCCTCCCTCAAAGTGTCAATATGTTGAAAATAACCCTGAATTGGAGGCTGGGAGACCAGGGGATGCTTTTGTAGGGTCCTCACCCTCTACCTCATTAACAGAGAGGCAGTTGACCTTGGGCAAGGTGCACCTCCAGGTCCTGACTCCTGCTGAAACAGGGAGCTCTGTGGCCTGCGGGCGCTCGGAACCCAGTATGCTGGGGTTTACAATTGTTGATTGCAAAAGTAAGATTCCATCCCCACCACCCACCCCCAAACATGCTTTTCATTGTGCTAAAGTCAGGTAGAAGAATGTTATTCGTTAGCCTGAAGCTTGCAGGTGCCACATGGACAGACAGCCCTCGGGGTTCCCTGGATGGGAAATGACTGGGCGGGTGAGAAGTGACAGTTGCTTTCTCATGCCCCTTCACCCCCTGCCCTAAACTGGACCTGGAGAAATGACCCCTCTTTCCATGCCCCTCTGTGTTCACTCCGATACACACCCTGGTAAGAGCTTAGGCGATAAATGACAGAGAATTGGTGTTGGAGACCAGGTGTGCCTATTTAGGGGAGCGACCCAGAAAGCACCTAGAATATGTACATTTCCTGATTCTATGGCATCCTCCTCTCCCAAGCCGAGGGCCTGAGACTTCACTTAGCCTGCGGCTTTTAAAGCACTTTCTCATCTGTGGTTTCAGCTGGTGGAGCAGAGTAGCTGACACCCAGATCTGCCCTCCAAAAGGAAAACTGTATCCACCCTGGTGAATGGGAAGTTGCTGTTTAAATAGGTGTGCTATTTTTAATGGGTGTTCTGCTTTCAAAGTGCTCTTGGCAAGTATCTTCTAATGGCTGGATTTAAGTTATATGACTTCCTCCCTTCTTACCAGAGCAGGACTCTTGCTCCCCCTCTCCCCACGCTCCCCATGAAACGCCACTGGTGAAGGTTTGGCTTGGCCAAGCATGAATGTTCTCAGGTGGTGTGGCAGACCTTGGCACGAACAGTGAAAGCTAATCATAAATAACGAGGGCTTCCTTCATCGCCCCTTCCTCTGGGCCTGGCAGTGCCCTTAAGACTTACTTAGATAATAGTGTGTGTTTTTATACTCCCATCGACCCCTCAGGTGGGTGCTCTCGCCCTGCATTTTGCAGATGGGGAAACTGAGTCTATGGGAAGTGAAACCGGGTGCTCAAGGTCAGACAGCTGAGACAGGGCAAAGCCAGGATTGGCCTGTGGGTCTTTCAGCTTCCAAAGCCCTTGCTCTTTTCCATGACCCTGTGCAGGTGTCTGACTTCGGTCCCCACCTCCTCCTGCCCGCCCCCTCTGTGCTAACCTGGGTCGCTCTGCTGCCATTGGCCTCACTGCTCTCCTGCTCCTCTCCCCCTGCAGCAAAGGGACCTCAACTCCTTCCTGTGGACTATTCGGCGCGACCCCCCGGCCTATCTGTTTGGCACCATCCATGTCCCCTACACTCGCGTCTGGGACTTTATCCCAGACAACTCCAAGGCAGCCTTCCAGGCCAGTGCCCGCGTCTACTTTGAGCTGGACCTGACAGACCCCTACACCATCTCCGCGCTGGCCAGCTGCCAGCTGCTGCCCCACGGGGAGAACCTGCAGGACGTGCTGCCCCATGAACTCTACTGGCGCCTGAAGCGCCACCTGGACTACGTGAAGCTGATGATGCCCTCCTGGATGACACCCGCACAGCGGGGCAAGGGGCTGTATGCCGACTACCTGTTCAACGCCATCGCGGGCAACTGGGAGCGCAAGAGGCCCGTGTGGGTGATGCTGATGGTGAACTCGCTCACGGAGACGGACGTGCGCTCCCGGGGTGTGCCCGTGCTCGACCTGTACCTGGCCCAGCAGGCTGAGCGGATGAGGAAGAGCACGGGCGCCGTGGAGCGGGTGGAGGAGCAGTGCCACCCGCTCAACGGGCTCAACTTCTCCCAGGTAGGCACCAGGCCCTGGGCGCCCTGCACTGGGCCGCCCCTGGGCGTTTCTGTCCTCTCCTCTGATGGTCTTCCTTCTCAGGCAGCTGGAGCCCTGTCCTTCCACCAAAGAGAGAAGGTCTTTTGGGCTGTGGAGAGGCTCTCCAGCTGCTTTGGGGGTGGTATAAGGGCAAACTGGTATGTGCTGGATTGGGGGTAAGAGTTTGGGTGTTTGCTTCCCTTTCAGTGGTGTTACCTGTGGGGGGTATACACTCCCCACCTGCCGTGCTTGCCTGAGCAGAAAGAATTTCCCTGGGAGCATCAGAGTGATGAAAAACAAAAAGAGGGAGCTGAAAGCTTGTGTTTGAAGCCCTGGATCTCAAGAGCAGGAGGCTGTTCTGAGGCTGGAGGCAGCAGCATGTAAACAGAGGACGCAGAGAGAGAGACACGGTGCCCGGGCCTGGGGGCAGGGCAGGTGCAGAGAGTGGACCTGGTGTGTGCAGCCTGCTGTTTGACCTTAGCACTGTCAAATTTCCCGGACCTTTGCAGAGCACCAGGTGACCCTCGGACTGCCTCCCTAGGCTGGGAGAAAGCCAGCCAGGATAGTTTTGGGGTTAATAATTTCAGAGAAGTGTGTTCACTTACAGGTTGACAGTTCTGATTCCTGAAACTAGAATTGGGGGCAGGGAGAGGGGAGGAGGTTCAGAGGTTTAAAGTCACTGGCTGCCAGAGACCCGATCCAGCAAAATGTCATTAAAAACCCTGTCCCCGTGGGCAGAGGTCACTCGCAACTCACTGGCCCCAAACTCAACTCTGAGGCCCTGGGAACAATGAATTCACATCTGCGCCTTGAGATCAGCCTGTCTGTCTGGAGTGGGGGCTTGCATCAGGGCTGGCAGCTCCTGCTCCAAGGCCCCAAGACTGGGCATGAGCCCATGCCCAGTGAAGAGTGAGGCATGGCCCCAGAGACATGGTCCTCTCTCTGTTAAGGAGATGGCCCATAAATTGGCCAGGCCAGAAACTACCACTGGGACCAGAACTGCTTGCTGCTCCAGAGATGTTGCAAGCTCTTCACCAGGGAAACAGCAGCAGAAACTGATCCCCTTTCAGAGATCTCTGGCCTTTGTTTTTCTAGGGGAAATGCAATATTGTCCCCAGGGAGGTAAGAAGCCAGATTGATTTGCCGGCCAAATGAAAGGCGGGTTTGTCGGTTCTCCTGCTGGCTCTCCCATAATTGTGGAGTCCTTACCCAGAGGGCCCCGGTGGCAGGAATATTGGGGCAGTTAGTCACGCCCCGCAGGGTTCTGACTACGCCTGACTCCTTCTCCATGGGGGAAAATCCTGTGCATTCTCTGGCCCAGCGCTGATTCCTCTGAACATACCGGCTTTCTCCCTCTGAAGTGACTTTTCCCTTGCCAGCCTTGAGAGCTGATATTATCTGCCTTGGGCTCCCCAGTGCTCGCCGCCCATCTCATTTTGGAGGCAGGCTTGTGGGAGGCCTCCTGTTCAGAGGCCTCACGTCTGGCCTCGACATCTCTTTTAGGCTAGGGAGGTAGGGGACCCACCGTCCCCCTCAACCCCCTCTTTGTACCAACCACAGAGGAATCCACCAGAGCTGAAGGGAGCACACAAGCGCTCTGGTTAAACAGCCCCTGGCTTTAATCTGTCTCTCTTAAAACAACAAAACTATCTTTCTTCGGGGTCTGGAAACACTGCTGTTCAACCAAATGATGGCTTTGGTAGGTTGAAAACATTTGCTGGAAACTGTGTGAGGTTATGTTTTAGGAAAAGTTCCTGAGAGCCATTCATCGGCCAGCGAGGAGCCCGCTGACAGTCTCCAAAGCCCATGTTTGAAGATCAAACAGACTCAAATCTCTGGTTTCAAAAATGAGCCCACCCCATCACCAGCCTGGGCCCACTCCTAAAATTGTTCCTGGGTCCAGTTCGTCACAAGGGCTGCAGGAAGCAAGTCCCAAACAAAAGAAAACAGGGCTCCTCTTGGTTCCCTAATCTCCACACCCTTCACCACCTGCCAGAGTGTCCGACCCCACCAATTTGTCCTGTTATCATTTTGGAGCGAGGTGATGAAATCTCTCCTCCATCCCCATGGGCAGCCCTGGGCTAACTGGGAAGGGAGGGATTCCATAGCTGGGGTGGATGGGGTTGTTAGGGATCCCCCACCCCAAAGTCAGAAATGCAACAGCCTTCTCAGTAAAATTGTATGCGCGCGTGCACAGTTTGATATGAACATCTGTGATGCATTATTGTACCAAAATATCTGTTAAGTGCATCAGATTTTTATTTTTTTCTTTCCTCTCAGCATTACTGTTATTGCAAAATATTTGGGGGGGGGGGCAATGAAAGAAGAAGGCGGGAAATAGAAGCCTTAAAAGAGAGTGCTTTTGTTAAGACCTGGGATTTTAGTTTTAATTTGAGTATTTCTCAAATTTTTATATTTTCTTCTGGGCAGAAATACCACATTTTTCCTTGTTAAGTGGAGAAAGGAAGCTTACATTTGGAACTCTGTGGGTTGAGGAACTACTGAAAAACTTTCTCCCATCTCCGAACAGCTTGGAAGATTGGGCTCATTGGCTGTAGTCTGTGATTTTCATATAAACTGAGTGTGCTAGACCCAGCATCACCATAAGTTTGCTGTGTGTCCTTGGGCAAGTCATTTCCCCTCTCTGAGCCTTGTTTTTCCCGTCTGTGATATGAGACACCAGGATGACATCATCATCCAAGTCCCTTCCAGCCCTGACATTCCATGGGACGGTTATAATCAATTCCACGTGCCTGGCGCTCTGCAGGAAGCTCCATATGCTTTTCTGTTTTGTCGGATTCTCACAACCCTGTGGTTTTCTAAGGTGAGTAGTCAGAAAGGTTGGAGGACTTGCCCAAGGTCACATGGTTAACAAGGAACAGAGCCAGCCTGCCTGACTCGAGATGAAGGGTGCCCTCCTGCCACCCCATATGACTAGGTATTTTGTGTCCACTTATGATCTTTCCTCCAGTCCTTTCTTGTTTCTTCCAGCCCTTTAGGACTTGAGGGCTTAGAAGTTTACTTCTTGGGAAATTTAGACCTATAGAGAAATCATTTCTTTTGGCCATGGGGCTCGAGTGGGGATGGTGAAGGCAGGCCCTCTAAAGATTTCCCTGCTGTGTTGCAGACAGCTCAGTGTGTCAGGACGAGAGGTAGGAGATTTGCCTCTAGATTTCAGTCCCAGCTCCGGCTCAAAAGCCAAGGACTCATGCATAACTGTGGTGTTCCTATCTATCATACGGGCAGCAGGGGCCAGCCTTTCACAGTTGAGCTGGTTTGGGGAGGACGTGAGAAGACACTACATGTGGAGATTACTGAGAAGGTAAAATGACTACCTAGATGTAGGTCTCATGCTTGGAAGAGTCTGGGCCAGCTCCAGGCCGAGAAGGAGAGAGGAGGGAAGCCTCATCTCTGCCCTGTGAACACCTTCACCTAGCTGCCATGTCCACTGCCCATCCTTTGTAGAACAGAGTAAAGCTGGAGTAACAAGGGGCAGCGGTGGCCCCGGCCCCTAGGGGCCTGTGGGTACCTGAGCCTTGAGTCCAGATCTTATGACAGTCTTGGGACCTGCAGATTTCAACCAGCTCCGTCAGCTGCCTCCAGGGACTGGTACTAGCTGCCACTAACTTGCTGGGCTGATTAGGAGACCTCCTTCCCCCTCTAGGGGGCCTCAGTCCTCCCCCACCCTTGGGTGGGGAAGCAGCGTGAGAGGCCCTCTTAAGTTATGCGGTTGTCTGAGGCACAGTGAGAAGACAAGGACCCTGCCTTCTGTACTTTGCTTGTTTTCGTGAACCTGGGGTGTGTGCAGAGCCTAAACACTTGGGTGTGGCTGCCAAGGTTATCCAGAATGTTTGTAAAATAGCACAGCCCCCTCACCAGGGGCTAGAAACCACAACATCATCTTTTAATGAGCTCTGTCTCTGTACAGGGCGCTACATTAGACCCTATAAGTACATCATCTCTAAACCTCACAGAGATGTGACAAGACATACCATCATCTCTCTTTCACAGACAATGAACTGAGGCTTCAAGAGGTTAAGTCATTTGGCTGTGCTTACATAGCCAGCCCAGGAGGACTCAGGGTTCAGACTTGGGTGTGTCTGATGCCAGAGTCCGTGCTGTTTGAGGCATGTGAGAGCTGGCGTGATTTTTGTTTGTGATAGTCGGAAGGCATTATCTGGTAGTGGTAAGTGTGTGTGTTTGAGTGGTGGGAGATTGTCACATCTTGCTAAAAATATAATAATGTATATATAGAATTAGATAATTAGAAAGTGCCCACACTGATTTTCCTCTGGCTTACAAATTGGATCTGGGGTGATTCTACAGTTGGAATTCCCTGAGGCATCCCCAGCTTGCCAAGGGACCGTTGTGAAGGTGGCACCCTTAACACAGGCCCAGCAGGCCCAGTTAAATAAAAGGGAGTCTCTTTGGTTTATAGTCAGACCTATAGCTACACCCTGCAGGGCCAGCATATATGATTAGGTGCTCATTTAAGTATTTGGAGAAAGAAAGAATGAATGGACAGACACCATGATACCAGTGTCCCTGCTTCCTTTCCTTCCACCAGCCAGCACTAGTGAATGAAAGAATGAAGGAATGAAGGCTGTGTAAGTGAAGATCCCCCTCCTTACCTTAAATAGCTCCATGCCTTCCTACAAGAACACAAAATTGAAAGTCATCAAGTGGGTTGCTCAAATCCAAAGCAGGCTCCAGCTCCCCTGGCCCTATTCCTGTTTTACCTGTGACTCTGGGCTAGTTCTTTTCCTTTTCTGGGCTTAGGTTGTCGCCTCTGTTCCACGAGAGTGTCCACTAGGGGATTTTCAGGGCTAACCCAGTTCTGACTTTTGCAGTGCTCATCTTTGGCCCCCGTATTTTGGTGACCCTGAGCTACGCTGAGCTGTAGAGCCTGCGTCCTCTGCAGCTGGGAGAGGCTGGCAGTCTCCAGAGGGCCAAGGCTGATACCTGATTGTCTGGAAAGCTGTCAGTTCCGGTGCGCGATCCCGTTGCCTCTTGCTGCAGTCTGCAGAACAGAGAGAGCCACTGTCTGCGGGACAGCTGTCCAGCCTTGGAGCCTTTTTCTTCATTGGAACTCCTCTCCCTCGATTTCTCCTCATTCACCTGGGGTACCTCAGTGTCAGGCTGGCGCAATGCTGGGAGCAGAGACCTGGGAGCAGCCTAGTTTCTCCTGTACAGAGTTCACTGACCAGTCAGGGAGAGTGGGTATCATCTGTCCTTTTATGCAGCTGTGGAAACCCAGGCATGGAGCACCTGCACGTCGGCCTCTCCTGTGTCCTGGTTCCCCACACCTCACACGGAGACCCCGTTCTCCCTTTCTCTTCCTGTCACCTGTCTCTCATTTCCCATTCTCAAGAATGACCATTTCTGAGTCCTCCGTCTTCTCTGAGCCTCCGTGGCAGTTACAACAGCACTGACCAATGGTCCCTCATGTCCACTGCCCTAGTTCCTGCTGGTGGCTTCCCACCAGGTCTTCCTGTCCTCCAGAGTGAGAGATCAGCACCTGGGCACCCCTGCGGACCTCAGACCATGCTGAGTCCTCATCTCCTCAGAATCCCCTGCAGAGTGAGAGGTCCTCAGTCAGTGTAGGATCAAAACACAGGCTGGCCTAGGGTGTACTGACCACAGCTCCTGGGCTGGGAAACGTGCTTCTTCTGCCCCATCTCCACCCTGGTCTCTGCAGCCTGCCACACCTACTGTGTCTCCCACATCGAGCCCTGTGGTTGGGAGCCGTTCAGCAAAGGTCCGTCACATGGTGTGGAAGTCCCTTGGGGGACCTGCTAGCATTGATCCCTAGGCATGTATGTGCTCAGACTCTGTCTGTGCCCAGAGAGCTGTTTGCAAAGTGCCCCCCACTGGTGTGGCCAGCCCTGTCTGCTCTGGTTACCTGAGATTTAACATTTAGTATATTAACACAACCTGGGGAAGGGGGACAAGCTCAGAAGCCAGTGTACTGTGTGGCTTAGGCGCCTCTGTTGAAGGAGAGTGAGAAACCTGGAGGTGACCAAAAGATGGTGAAATATTCTAGTCTCCAAATTAGAAGTTTATAGGATGAACTCTTCCAGAATTACAGAATCTCTGAACCCTAAACCGGAACTCAGAGGCTCAGGGAACCTAAGAATGGTGAAATCTTAGAACATTAGGCTCAGAGGCATTTTTGGACTCGAAGAATCTTCACGTTGTGAAATCCTAGCCTCTCAGCTTTGAAGAATTTTCAGCTCATAGTCACAGAGTTCTAAAATTTTAGAACTGGAAGGGACCAGTTCTCAAGAATTTCAAGAAGCCCCGTCCAAAAACCCATTGATCTCCCCGCAACACACCCACCAGCGCCAGCCGCCCGGGCCGAAACAGAAAGCCTGAGCGCTGAAGCATTTTGTGATGGAGATAAAAATGGGAGCGTGCCTCTGTTAATAGTTCCCATTTGGACATCTCTGGAAGCCAGGAAGAGGTCGCCTGGTAATGCAGCTTTCCGAGGGAGGAAACTGAAGAATGCCGTGAGCGCCGCAGCCTGCCAGCCAAGCTGCCGGCGTGGCGTTCTTTCCCCCTCGAGCTTGCTTCTAAATATTATCCACTTCGCTGCCTTTTATCTCCCATCACTGGCTCTCCGTCCGCCCACTTAATCCACAGGCAGCCGGTGGCCCAGCTTTCAGCCGTGCTCCGCGGCTGCCAAGCCGTCTAGCCGAGCAGCAACTCCAGGATCTGCAGGCTTTTCAGTCCGCGCGGTGTAGCCGCTGGAACCACAACACTGCTGCCCCAGGCTTGGAAGCGCTGTTACTTGTGCTGGGCCCCCTCCCTCTCCAGGAATTTCCTCCTTTTCTCTTCCACTTCTGAATCCTAGGAGATCTTCCAAGGCTCCACTCAAAGCTATACCTCCTCTAGGAAGTCTTCCCAGAATGCTGCTAAATCCAAGCTGCTCAGGAAGACTTGGTCCAAAACTTTGCTCCATGCCCCAGCCACATATATCCTTCCTTTCTGTGGAAGTTTTTACATGACATTTTATGATATTCTTTCAGCACTTATATGTTTTGCTTTATATTATAATGATGACTGGGGCAGTCTTTTCTTTCCTAATAGATGCAGATTCAAAACCTAGTTTAAAATATGCTTACGATTGACTACAAATTAGGCCGAAGGTGCTCCAGGTCTGATGCTGGGGCTTTGTGGAGCGTTCTCTGTCTGGGATGTCGGCAGCTTGGGATGCAAAAAACAGACTGCATCGTGGCCTCCATGTGCACAGAAATCCTTCAGGCATTCCACCTGAGCCCTGCAGATAGATGACTTCTGTACTAATGTTGGCCCATTGGGTCAGGAACCCATGGGTCCCTGTTGCACTAATCTCTCTCTGACCTGGAAAACGTTGTTGTTTCCTCTTCCTCATCTCTTGCTTGAAACAAAGACTTCTTTTTTGCCCCTCTTTACTCATCAGAGCGCACATGAGCCTCTCCAGGCTCATCCCATCCTCCCTCTTTGTTTTTATTTTTAAATGTTTAATGTGACCTGTTACTTGCTGCTTTGGTTTGGGGCTCTAGCGATGCTCACCTCTTCTAGTTCTGCCTCCCTCCCTGCCTCTCACACACCAACCTCGGTCATGACTCCATGCGTTTGCTTATGCTGCCCGCTCTACCTTCCCAGTGTTTTGTCTGGTTAACTCTTACTCCTACAATGTAGCAAAGGGCTTCTGAGGGCAGTCCCTTTTAAAAGTCCGGACTCCTCAAACAAACGCCCTTTGTAGCCAGACTTTTCCTCATAGTCACAAGATTGCACTGTCCCTATGGGCTGATGCCACCTGATCAGCAGTTTGAATTTAGGTGCAATGATGTAATTGGCTTTTAGCATTGTGGGTTTTTTTCCTTTTCTTTCTTAATTTTTCATTGAAGTATAATTGACATATTCGTTTCAGACATACAACGTAATGACTGTATATTTGTATATATTGCAAAGTTGCATTGAGTTTTAAAAAGACTGGTGGTTATCTTAGTCTGCCTGGGCTGCCATAACAAAATACCAGAGGCTGAGTGGCTTAAACAACATGCATTTACCTCTGCACAGCTCTGGAGGCTAGAAGTCTGCAGTAGGGCACCAACTTGGTGGGGGTCTGGTGAGAGCTCCATTTGCAGCTTGCAGACAGCTGCCTTCTGAGAGAGAGAGAGAGGGAGATGCGCAGAGGTATGACTTGGGGTTAAGAGTAAGTTCACTGGTGTCTCTTCTTATAAAGACACGCATCCCGTCATAAAGGCCCCACCATCATGACCTGCTCTAACCTCAGTACCTCACAAAGTACCCATCTCCAAATAGCATCATGTTGGAGGTTAGGGCTTCAGCACATGAATCAGGGAGGGTGGTGCACATTTAGTCCTCAACAGTAGGTGAGTTGTACACGCATCACCCAGAATGCCTGACCACCCTTGAAAAGAGCCAGAAGGTGACCTGACAAGGTCCATACGAGTCAGAGCCCTTAGGCCATCTCCGGGTGACAGCCTGCGTCCTTAGGACTTGTGCAGTCTCCGCAGTGGCACCTGATGCTGGAGCGTGATCCTCCCCTGACGAGGCAACGTGGCTGGCTTCCTTGGAGACCCGAGGCTTTCAGGTCAGGGCCTGACCGCCGTTCTCCTCCCCTGTAGGCAGTGCAGGTGTCCCCTGCTGACACTCAGCCACCTTTTATCCTTTGGGTCCCCCCTTTTCTTCCCATTGGGTCAGGAAGGGCAGGGGGGAGCATTAAAATTTACTTCTCATTTGGCTCGTACCTTCTGAGTCTGTGTTCTCTGCATAAAGCTCTCTCTCCATGTCCCTCATTCAGAGGAACTTCTTGGTCTGATTCTGCCTTTGAACCAATAACTGGTCTTAAATAAATTTACACAGCATGGTGCTGACTCAGCTGAGTGGGGGAGCTCAACACTCCATCGGTGTGAGAATCACTGTACTTATTGGAGTGTAACCTTGGGCTACTTACGTAACCTTCCCCTGCCTCAGTTTCCTCATTCATCAACCTCAACTGATTGCTGTGAGGACTGATTATATAAAGCACAGTAGTACAGTGTCAAATACACAGGGAGCACTCACTAAACACTAGCTCATAGTTACTAGTGTATTTTTATTTTTTGTTTTTTTAATTTTTTATCTCTTTACTATCTACTTATTTATTTTATTGAATTTATTGGAGTGACATTGGTTAATAAAGTTGTATAGGTTTCAGGTGTACAAGTCTATCACACATCTGTGTGTTGTGTTGTGTGTTTTCCCGCCAAGTCAAGTCTCCTCCCATCCCCGTGTGTCCCCCTCTTCTACCTCCCCCTACTCCCCATCCCTCTGGTAACTACCAAGCTGTTGCCTGTGTCTGTGAGGTTTCTTCCTTTGCTTAATCCCTGCACCTTCTTCACCCCGTCACCCCTCCCCTCCCCCTCTGACAACTGTCAGTCTGTTCTCTATGTGTATTAGTGTATCTTCAAATTAGCATCATTATGCAATTCGAGGAATGGTTTCTAGTTTCTGCTGTGTGCCGGACATTGGGATATGTGCTGGAGAAAGAAGAGTGAACAAGAGCAACGATGCTGTACCCCAGGGGCTCCCCTTCTGGGTGGGGAGGGGCACGGGCAGTGTGAGGCAGAGAGAGGTGCCTTACACTGTGCCAGGGTGAAGGTGCAGTGGTGGGGGGAGGGGGGCGGGCAAAGTGGTGTGTGATGTGGGAGCATAGAGGACAGCATACTTCCCAGTGCTGCGGAGATCTGGGAGGATTTCCTGGAGGAAGCTGAGGTGAAGCCGGGAACTGAAGGGGTAAGACTTAGCAGGCAAATGCTAAGTTTTACGCCCAGGGGTTCTAGGCCCAGGACAAGGGAGGTGTGAATGCCAGAGCTAGGGGCGGAGAGGTGCGGCTTGTGCGAAGTTCAGCGTGGCCTGTCTGCATGGGCTGTGACAAGCCAAGGCTGAATGGAATCACCTGACTGCTGTCTGCCACCTCCGCCTCTGCCTCGTGCCCCTCTAGGCAGAGTGCAGAGACATGGCAGACCTGTCTCTCAGCCCAGCCCATTTTGCTGCTCAGGCCACGTGGCCCTGCGTCTGCCTCCCTGACTGGATTCCTTAAGCAGGGGGCTCTTTTCCTGAAAGGGCAGCGCACCTCTCTGCACAGCCCACCCCACCCCTCACGCACAGGTCTGGAGTCCTCACTGGGGACCTCAGTAACAGGTGGGCCCCGGGGCCAGCACCTCTGGGCATGCCAAGCCCTCCTCTCCGGGCCAGGCCAGCCCTGTCCTTTGAAGGCGCAGTGCAAAGATAAAAGGCTAGGTTCAGTCAGAATGCATACAAGAATCAACCAATGAATGCATAAATAAGTGGAACAACAAATAGGTCTCTCTCTCCACCCCCCACCTGCCCACACCTTCCTTTCTCTAAAATCAATTTAAAAAAAGATTAAGAAGCTGCTAAAAAACTAGGCCCCTTTTCCACCTTGTCTGTTCAAAGGGCTTATCTGTTCTCTTACTGTAAGGTTATTTAAAGTTTTCTGGCCAATTTTATCTCCTGGGGACTTCGTGCGCCTTCTAGGTAGTTCACAAACTAAGCTACAGGTCCCATTTGAAAGTCCTTTGTAGAAAGTCAGGTTCCTGTGGAAAAAGCCCTTTGGAAATCTCTCTGGCTCATCCTTTAGCCTCAGTCCAGGAGGCTTCCCTTTCTTGAGCTTCTCAGCCCCGAGTGTGAGAAGGGAAGAAAGCCCAATGGCAACGATAACTCCAACCATTTGCATCTTAGTCTGACAACTCCAGCATTCCTCCCTACCCATGGGGACACCTCGAAAGGGCTAGTCTAGTCCTGTCCCATGTCTTCTGCCCACCCCATCCCCGTTTGGACTCTCAGTGGTCCCTGTGGTGTGTATTTCTCCAGCTGAGAGGCTATGGCATCTGTTGGAATACGGTGCATTTTTGAGCACCAGACCCTCTGTGGGGGCTGAGGTACAGCTTGTAGAGCAGTGGATCCATCATGCGATGGGTAAATTGAGACCTTTAGGGCCCTCGGTGGTAATAACACTTGGTTATTGTGCTTGACCTTGAATGGGATGACCCAGTTGACCCCGGACTACATGACCCCCATGCCACGGCCTGCTGGTGGTCTCACAGGTTTCACATTATTCTGCTTCCATCATTACAGTTGTGTGGAGAGGGTGGAGAGAAACGAAAGCGGGATTCTTGATGTAGACCTCATAGGTTAAAGAGGACCGGGGCCCCTAGAGACGGGACTGGGAAGGATCATTGGAAGAAAAGGAGACTGTTCAGGAGGGAAGTGCCAGCATAAGACGATGCAGAGGGTATGCAAAGAAAAGTGTTTCTACCCCTCCCTCCGTTGGGCTTATTCTTTCCTCTCCCAGGAGAACCGTTGTTAGTTAGGGCCTGTTATGTGCTACGGGTTTCTCATAGTAAATTCCTAAAACAGTCCTGAAAGGTAAGTATTATTTTCCCCATTTTGAGGAAATTGAGGCTAAGTATTTTGTGCAAAATGATGGAGCCAGAATTTCTAATTGGATCTTTTGGTGCCAGAACAGAGAGACTGGACTAGAGTTGGAATTCCAGCTCCACCACTTTGGCTGGTGGCTGAGGGTCTGTTTCCTCCTCCAGAATAAAACGGGGCTCACAATAGTCTTTACCCCCTGGTGTGTTGTGGGGAGTGAATGAGGTAATGCATATAAACCACATAGCTGGGTGCCTGGCACACAGTTAGAGGTAATGAATGGTAATTGTGGTGGTTTAAGTCATGTTATTTTAATTATTGTTATTGGCCCAATTTCATACTGTCTGTGATTTGAGGTGAAGCCCATCCCATAGAGAAGATAGCTCTGGATCCCATAGAGAAGATAGCTCAGCCTCTCACACACTGACCCTGGTCCAGATCAAGGATGGTGACTGGTCGACCTGATGGGAACCATTTAGCCTGATAACTGGGACCATGGTCTGTTTTTTCTGGCCATCTGCAGTGTGTAATGTTGGGTCCTATTCATTCTGAGTTAGCTTCCCTGTGATCTCCCACAGCTACTTGGAGTGGGGACACATCAAAAAGAGGGATCACAAAGTTTAGGCTGGAGACCTGGGTTGAGGCCCAGCTCTTCCAAGGGGTTAGATCCATGACCTGGGGCGGCTGCCTCTTTGAGGGTCCTTCCCCTCAGTTTCACAGGTGGGCTGGAAGTCAATAGCAGTGACTCAGAGCTATAGGGACAGTCAAGGGATGAAGCCTGGGAAGGGCATTATTAGCTCTCAAGTGTTCTGTGCTCTCAGTACTTGGTGTGCAGGTGTTTTCCATTTTCTGTTTCTCCCAAAGAAATACCCTGTGTATATGTAGTGAATTGAATTTGTTATTATGAAACCATTCACCCATCCATTCATCCCTCCGTTTGTTTAACAAGCAGTACTGGGAACCCCACTGGGCCAGGCCTAGTTCCAGGTTAAGAATACGGGGCTGGTGTGGAAGGGAGGCGTTGTACAGACAGGGAGATATGCTTCCCAGCAGAGCGCCAAGGACAGGGCTGAGTCCCTTACACGCACCACCTCACTTAGTCCTCACCACAATCTTGCAGGTACATTCTATTATTCAGCCCCATTTTACAGGTGGGGAAACTGAGGCACAGATAGGCTGACTCACTTACGTGAGGTCACGTAGCCAGTGAGTGGTGGATCTAGAATTCAAACCCTGGAAGTCAGACTGCAGAGCCTGTGCTCTCAACCTCTCTGTGTCTAGCGAAGAGGGGCTGTCATCTGATGGCTTGGGTCGGGGGACAGCTCTTTATCTGAGACTGGAAGTATGAAAGATGGGGAGGGCAGGGAGCTGACAGACTTCAGATGTCCTCTCCCAAGGAAGGCTGCTGCTTTGGGAAGGACAGAACGAAGTGGTCTGATTGCCAGGACCCAGGGTGAGGAGGGTTGGGAGGACAGAGTCTGTGTGGGGATCGAGAGCAGAAGCTGACCTTGGCAGGCAAAGGAATGGCTCAGCAGGGTGAGGGCCAACAAAAGTAGAGGCCGTCAGTTTGTAACAGCCCCCGTCTGCATGGCCGGGGCACTCTCAACAGAGCGCTAGTATGGGCGAAGGAGTGGGGACCAGCCCCAAAGAGTCTCTGTTCAATTTGCCACAGTAGCTAGACAGGTCAGTTCTCACCTGTCTGTCATTGTTGAGCCCTGACCCCGAGTCCCCATCCCCTGGCAGCTGGGGTTTGTAGGGACTTGACCGGTCCTCTGGAGGCCACATGGGAGTTACAAGGAAAGAGAGCATCCTTGCTGACCAGGAGTTCTCTTTGCTGGTGAAGATGCTCAATTTCTACACAATAGGCAGACCTCTCCCTATGAGTAGCTGGCTTGGCTGGGTACTCACACCTATACTCATACTATGCTTGGCAGTACAATGTCACCTGAGCTCAGTATTGAGGAAAAGAGGTGTTCCCTGGGTTCAGAAGGAACACCATGTATGGGGTCAGGGGTTCATGGTGAGATTGTTCCAGGTGGAGAATGCTTGCGGGAGGCACACAGACTATGGAATTGGGCCACCTGAAGGAAACCTCGTAAGCCATGTTAAGAAGTTTGACCTTGACCCTGAGTGCATTGGTGGGCCCACGCCTGCGTTCTGTAATACAGTCATTCATCAAATGAAAGCATCTCAGCAGACTTGCCTGGAAATCTCAAGTCCCTGGTCTGGAGGAAAGAGCTGCTCTGTGAGGGTTGTTTCCATCATAAGATCCAGGATGCGTTACTCCTGGGCCAAAGGAGACGGACTGAAAAGGAACTGGGAGTGGGGACGGGGTGGTTCTCTTAAAAACGAGATCATAAAAGTGGTCTGGTGGTTGAGTGACCAGCCATAATTAAATATATTACAGGGCCTCTTGTGAGGAAGCCTGAGTGAGACCCTGATCACCATTTCTAAATTAGCTACTGAAGGATAACATGTCCCTGCATTTCATGTGACCTGTCTGATGACACACTTGGGGGATTCCACCTGTCCAAAGTGGGAGTAGGTGAGGCAGGTTGTTTCTGAATGCTCCCCAAGTGGAAGTGGGGGTGGGAGGATCTGCGGTCTGTAAACGGTCTGTAAATTATGCAAGCACTGGATTGGAGTCAGCTGCATGAGCCCGGGCAGGTTCCTCCCATCTCGGAGCCCCCTGAGCGGGTGTGAGTGCTTGGTAAACCAGAAACCGCACCCCACTGCTGCAAAACCACTTTCTCAGCTGGCTCTGACCTTACTGGAAAAGGGCATTTTTAATTTTATTGTCTTTTATATGTTTACGTGTCTGCCTTCTCCATAGTCTGAAGTTCTTTGAGGGCAGGAACCTCATCTAACGGATCTGGGTTTGCCTAGGACCTGGCTCCCAGTCCTAGCTCAAGGCTGTGGGTAGCTGTAAAATTACCGCCTGTATCATACATCATTGCCTGAGTGTCTGGGTGGGAAACAGAAGTCCCCGACTGTACCTCTGCATTATTCCCAGATTTTAAGGTGTTTGGCTTTGGTGGCTGTGGCCACTGAGTGCCTTCTCTTCCTCACGCTCTGACTGTCTCCCGGTGGTGCTGTGGTTTCCTGCTCATCCTGCAATCCCACAGGGGCCTTAAGGGCTGCCACAGGCACACCCCCCTCCGTGGGTGGAAGCCACTTCTCCTAGGATTGAAGGCATCTGCCCAGACCTCCTCTTCGACCCTCTTCCTCACGCTTCTGTGTTTTTTTCCAGGGCACAGATCAGAGCTTCTGTTTGCTGGTCATTTTGTGATCTACATGCAGTATAAATGAAAGCTGCTAAAACCAATAAATTCAAACCATGTGTAGGCACTGGAGAAGAGCAGGGACGTCAGAGGGCCTGGTTGTGAGGTGGCGTCAGTGCTGACGGCCCCGGAGCTGATTTGTATATGAGCAAAGTAAATACCCAAAGTGGTAAACAGCCTTGGGTCTCTCATCATCGCTGGAATTCAAAGGCATTTAATAGGAACACCCACTCTCTGTCTCTTGTAAACAAAGCGAGATTCTCTGTGTGTGCTGACCTAAATTCTGCATTTTCATCTTTGGGAAAGCCAGCCAGTCATTTTATTCGGGAGACCGCAGCCAGTCTGGGCCTCTGGGTTGGGTTGCCTTCTTTCTGGTTTTGTCACTTTTGCTTTGCAACGGACTACCTTTACATCACTCTTTGGCCTTAGATCAAATGGGATGGGTGGCCATTCTCACCCCTGAACGGATGAGAAATATGGATCCCGAGATGTAAATCATTTTGCCCAAGATCACACACATCAGAGCCCTTCTCTCCTCCCTTAGATCCTGTTTTCCATTCCTCTTTCGGTGAATGGTACTTCTGTTCTCCCCGACTCAGAGTCTCAGAGGCATCCTCTCCATTCCTTCCTTGTTTCCTCTCCCTTCCAGTGTCTCCTGGAGCCCGGCCGTCCTCTGGGTCCCTGCTTCCTCCTATTTAATTGTGTTGTGTTGTGTTGTGTTGTGTTGTATCATATTTCATTTCATTCAGGCCATTCTTGTGCTCAGGATAGACCCCCAGGGAAGGAACCAGACAGTCCTTGGTTTGGGGTTCTGGTTTCTCTGCCTGTCAGCTGTGTGGCTGCGGACAAGGTCCTTCTCTGAGCCCTGCAGTTTCCACTTAGGTAAAGTGGGGATAAAGTGCCTTCCTTCTTGGAATGGCTATGAGGGTTAATGGAGCTCACATATGTGGAAATATCCAGACTGCTCAGCGACTCAGATCAGATATTTGCTCCTCATCTGGGATTTGTCTGATGTTTTTCTTGTGATGAGACTGGGGTTATGTGTTTAGGGAAGGAAGATTACAGATACGGTGCATATTATATCAATGGCCTATACTAACAACATGACTGACCGACCACTGTTTATATTAACGTTGATCACTGGGCTGAAGCACTGTTTGTCAGGTTTCTCTATAGCAAAGTTACTATTTTTTACACCTTTCCATACTCCGCACTTTGTAAAGATGTCACCATGAGCAGCCCACACCTAAGGAGTGGGGAGTTGTGTTCCCCCTCAGTCAATGTCCTTTGAATGCTCACTATGTGCTGGGCATTGTTGTAGATGCTGAAAATACGCATACAGTGGTGAATGAGGCAGAGAAGATCCTTTTCCTGCATGGAACATTCATTAAAGTGAGGATTTAACAGTGAATAAATAATTTTAAATTATGATAAGGGGTATAAAGAAAAAAAGGTAATAGGCTAGAGAGGGACCAGAGTGCTAGGGGATGAGGAGGGCCAGACAGGAACATCTTTCAGGAGAAGGTGCCTTTCCAGCTGCATCCAGAGGGCAAGGAGGAGCCAGCTGTGAACACCTGGGGAAAGCCCATCCTGGGCAGAGAATAGCAGATGCCAAGGCCCTGAGGCCCACCTAAACAGCAGAAAGGCTACAGTGACTGGAGTACTGTGTACATGGAACAGCATCAGGAGATGGAGCAGACAGAAAGTGGGGTGAGACCCTATCAGGCCTGCAGATGACAGGAAGGTGTTTGGATTTTATTTTAACAGTGGAAGCCATTGGTTTAAAGTGGGGGAAGATCTGATTTGCTTTTATGTATAAAAGATGGCTTTGGCTGTGGTATGCAGAACAGACTGCCCTGGGCACACGAGCAGAGGAAACTGGGAGACCAGTATGGGTGCTGTCGGAGTAATCCAGGTGAAGGACGGTGGTGGCTTGGGCCTGGGGAGAGCAGGTAGAAGTGGATTTGGGAGGTGGAGCTGACAATGCATGTGATGAGTCGCTTCTGGAGAGGACAAGAAATGGGTGTGACACTTGCACATGGTGGTACTATTATATGAAATCAGGGGAGGCTGAGGTAGGAGCAAGTTTAAAAGGTAAAACTAGAGATACTGATGGTTCATTAGAAAAGCTCCACCACAGTTCTGTTTGTTGGCACCATTCTGAGCAGCCCCTCTGGGATGCATCACATAACTGGGAGGATAGGAACAGTGTTCTGTTAGCTGATTCAAGTGCCACCTTTCTCCTCAGTAGTTCACACTATTGAAGTATAATATGCAAATGACACACTTCCATGGCAGGTGGCGTGGGTGTGAAGAGTGTACCAGTTATTTAGGGGCCTGGCCACCTGCTGCTCCTTCAGAGTGTCTGTCAGGCACCGAGTGGGGTATACCTTCCTGCATCTTCCAGTGCCCAGCCCATAGGAATTAATTTTTTCCTGTCCCAGCTAACTAAGCATATATTGGTTTGTGTTGAGTTATGTCTACAGGATAGTCAGTCAACAAGTACTTATTGACCACCAACTACTGTGTAGTGCTGTCTTTTTTTTTTTTTAAGATTTATTTATTTATTTATTTTTAGAGAGGAAAGGGAGGGAGAAAGAGAGAGAGAGAAACATCAGTGTGCAGTTGCTGGGGGCTGTGGCCTGCAACCCAGGCATGTGCCCTGACTGGGAGTCGAACCTGCGATGCTTTGGTTCGCAGCCCGCGCTCAATCCACTGAGCTACACCAGCCAAGGCTGTAGTGCTGTCTTAGGCACGAGTTGTGGTCCCTGTCTAGGTGAGTAGGGAACAAAGTGTGGGTAACATGTTCATACCTGTGCAGTTGGCCACAAGCGAAAGAACTTGTGTCCCCAGGGATGCCTGGAAGCATCAGTGAGGGCTCCCTGGAGGAGGTGGAAACAGCTGTCAATTTGAAATGCATGAAGGCACTGGGACATGTAGCTAGGGTTTCTGTTAGGCAATTAAAGGCAGAAAGGGTTGGAGAGGTAAAATTATGGTCCATAGACCAGCATAGGGTCAGAGGATGTGAGGGTCAGTGTCTCCTGGATCATGAAGAAACACCGCCAAATAGAACCAGCATCTAAAACACTAGAAGGAGCCAGATCCTGGAGAAAGATTTTTGAACTTCTAGCCAGTATTTAATTTATTGTAATAATAACGATACTGCTAATAATAGCAATAATTTTTATAACTGCTTAATGAGCGTTCTTTTTGCTGGAAAGGCACTGTTAGTTACATGCATGGCCCCGTCTGTGTGTGATTAGAGGTTACTGACTGAGACCAAGGGGCCTTTTTTATCTGGAGGTTTTGTTGTTTTTTTTCCTGGTTGGACTCTGCCGATAGTCCATCTCACTGTTGGCTCTTCAGTCTGTTTGTGTTCCACGGGATACCACAAAAGCACAGTCTTAGACAAGGTAAATATGCCAAATCCTTATTATAACATTTAATCACTTAGGGAGGTTTCACTCTGAGGTGGGGGTGGAGGGGTGGTGGGAATGGAAAGAAAAGTCCAGATTGCTTTGATTAACTGCATTTTTCTTTCTGGGTGAATGGAAAGGCTTTGGTGGAAATCTCAGTCATTGAGGCTGTTTCCAGGAAAGAGTAAGAAAAGTGACTGAGGAGGTTCTGGAGTCTTGGTCAGTAGTAGGTATTAAGCACCTATTGTGGGCATGGTGCTGGACTGGGTACTGATGGAATATGCTGGAAGAAGGCGCCTGTCTTCCATATTAGAATGTACGTCTGGGAGGCAGGGTCTTGGGCATGGGCAGGGCTACCTGGCACAAGGCAGACCTCAGTAAATTCTCATTGATTGGATGAGAAACAACCCCACATGACAATGAATTGTTTTAAGGATGCAGATTGGTGAGAGGTCACTTCCAACAGGATTCTCTAGCCTGGGCATTATGGAATAAATGGTGTTTGATAGAAGCCTTTCTCCACTTATAACTGCATGCAGGCAGGCCAGCTTCTGTGGTTTTCTCATGTATTGTGAGGTTGTTTCTCTGCACTTTGTGCGCAAGAGAGCTGGCATTCAGAGAGTTAAGAGATTCATTCACAGGGCCAAGAGAGCAGGGCCATACCTGATTTATTCACCAGTCTGGCCTAGGGGCTGCCATAGTAGTCCTTCACCTAGCAGGTTTTCAGTGCATATGTATTGAATGAGTAAAGTATTTTACAAGTATACTGTGTTGGAGGCCCTCAGAAATATATAGGATATGTAGCCATGATATGAACCCTTCCATTTCCAACACCTGATTTCTTTTACTGTACTGACCAATTTCATTATGGCAGAGATTGAGTATTAGATTAGATCATTGTTCAGAAATAGTCACTCCCCACCTCCCCATTCCCCGAGCCTGCAGTAAGGTAGGGTTTGGCCATATGACTTGCTTTGCTTTTTATGTTGGGCAAAGTGTGCTTCCAGGCTCCTGGACTTTGGGCTCTGTGATGTGACATGCTTTGGTCAATGAGACATGAAGGAAGCAGAACCTTAATGTGTTGCTTAACTCACCCTCTTGTGCTTCTGCCACCACCATGAGAAGAAGACGGCCCTGTGTAGCAACTGCCCTTCTGGCCTAGGTTTCAGAGTGAACACAGCCCAACCCACAAGGAAGGGCCAAGCTGAAATGGACACGTGAGCTGGGTTGGGCTGGCCAACCCAGATCAGCCAACCCCCAGCTGACCCACCGAGAAAATAAGCGAATTATTGCTTTAAGCCACAAAGCCTTGGGGTGGTTTGTATTGCAACAGAACAGTAGCTGACTGGTACCGGAGAGAAGGGTGCCTCAGGCAGGAGCTGGCCCACAACACACGTAATGGAGGGAAAGAAGGCGTGAGGGACAGGAGGTAAGGCTGGCAGTATAGGTTTCAGCTCAGTCTCTGAAGGTTTTGAATGTCAGTGTAAGGAATTTGATCGTTTTCCAGCAGGCAGGAAGAGGCACTGAAAGCTGGTGAGCACAGAGGGATGAGATCCAAACTAGTTATGGAAGGGTGAGTTTGAAAAGAAGTGCAGAATGGTTAATAAGAGAGAAGACTAAGGTCAAAGGACATGTTGGAAAACTGCTATTAGTTTGTGCCTGACTGCATCCCAGAACCTAGCACCATGCCCCTTCAACAGCAGGTACTTAATGAATGTTTGTCCAATGAATAAATGAATAACAAAATTGTCCATGGGGTTGGTTATGAGGACTTCGAAAATAAAAGCCTCTGATAATTCAACCATTCATTCATTCATTCATTCATGACCAGTGTTTGTTAAAGTCCTAAAATGGACAAGTTCTGGAAGCTGGACAGATCCTTAAGAGATGTCCGAAGGATCCTTCCCGCATACATTTTGGAACGGGGCTTGGCTGACAAACAGGAAGGGCTGGAATGTGAGAGAGGAATAGTGGGAAAGGTAGAAGGTGGGCACTGGGAAGGGGCTACCTCGAGGGGGGGCAGGCTCCCCTGTCTTGCTCATGAGGACACATGGAGGGTGAGTGTCATCTTTTCTGGTCTCACCCGGGACCAGAACCATGTGGCTTGTCCTCCAGCTGAAATCCACCACTGGTTCTGCAGTAGCTGCTAAGTTTGTGAATTCCAGTTATATTTGAACTTTCCTTTTACATCAAGTTGTTCAGTATTTTAGGCTTTGTGTTTATACCTTCATTCATTCTGCTTTGGGCCGGGCTCTGGGCTGGGTGACAAGGAGCCACTGATGATTGAGAGTCAGTCTCTTGCTTAGAGGAGTGCATAGTTCTATAATTCATAAACCCCTAGAGTGTGACTCTGGCAAGTCTTGGACCTTTCCCAACCTATTTCCTCATCAGTTAAATGGCCACTGATAAGCCTAGGTTCAATACTAAGTCTCCCCATTGCTGGCTACATAACCTTGAGCAAGTCACCACTGACTGAGTCTCTGAAAGGTGGTCTAGGCCCTGACTGGTGTGGGCTGCATTCTGGAGATGTTGCCTATGTGAGCAGTTGGGAGCATTTATTTGAACCTGCTCCAGGTCAGGAGACATCACCCTCCTTCCCCCAAAATGATGAGTTGAGAATGATTCTGAGGCTCCATTGGGCTTACTGGAAGACAAGATTATGATGAATTAATGATGGACACAGGAGAACCTGCTGGTTGCAGGACTGTACCAAGTGCTTGCCAGGGCCAATCATTTTCTTCAGGTTGCAAGATCAGCCACCCATTCATTTCCATTCATTCGACAAAATATTTCTGAGCACTGCTCTGTGTGGGGAGTACTCCAAAACAAAACAGTGTTCTGGGCCCTTGTGTGTCTGACATTCTAGTGGGGACAGACAGGCAGCAAATAATAAACATAATAAGTAAATCAAATAGACCAGAAGGTAATGTGTGGTATGAAAATAGGAATAGGACAGGAAAAGAGGCTCTGGAGGAGCCCCGCCCCGCCCCCCGAGACAGCCTCGTCTAAATGCAGAGCAGCCTCAAATGTAAGGCTGTAGACGCCACTGCCCTTGGGGCTCAGACATGCTGAGTGGTTGAGCAAGGAGTGGTGTTGTCTTGGTGTGTGTGCGCGTGTGTGTGTACATGCATGCACGCACCTGGGTGTGAGTCTGTGTTCCTCAACCAAAGGTGAGTGGCTTCTGATTAACCATTGTTTAGCATTAGCTGTACTTCCTCCCACTGCCCAGACAACTAAGAGTTATTGTCCTTTCTTGGCCACTCATGTCTAAGGTTCTGGCCTTCTGGCGACTTGTTTGGGAGCTTGGGATCTGGAGTGACGGAGGGAGTAAAACCACAGTTATTATCATAGGAGGGAGCAGCCTGCAGTTTACCTTTCTGGGCTCTCTAGGAAAAGGATTTAGCGAGTAAATTAGAATTGAAAATAAATATTCATGAGGAAATATGCATCTAGGTCATGAACACCTTGTTATCACAAGGCAGGGCTGTTATGTTTTGAATCAAATATTAATATGCTAATTTCAGCAGTTCTTATCACTATGAAGGCAGGTAATGTATCTCTACTCAGCAATACTCTCTTGCCTGCTTTGTTCTGGTAACCACGGGAATCAGTCAACCAGGGTGGTGCCCACCACATGCCCATCACTGCACCATGCATTATAATCATCAGGGGTATTTGTTCTTGAAAACCGTATTGTACATGGTGAGATAACACACAGTGACACTTCATTTAGGCCACATCAGTTTAGAGTGAGTGCTTCTACCAAAAATGAATTATCTAGATAATACGATCATAACCCTTAGGTATCATGATGTTAGCTGACATACGACTTTGGATGGGAAGTTTTAAAAAGTACGTTTGTCAGACGTAACAGCAAACTCCTCAATTGGCCTACCTCTTCCCTGGAGACCCAGTGTCATCCTCAGGGGCCCCAGACCCCTGAAGAGCTGTGTAGTAGGGGTTGCCTTCTCTCTGGATGGCTCTGGGCTGCTGTCCCTCTCCAGTTTCTGGGAGCCCATCTCCCCCACCAGAGTCAGACTGAAGATTTTGACTCCTTATTGGAGCCAGTATCCTTTGCAACATATTGGCTGCTTTTAATCTTTTGTGAGCTAGGAAGTCAGAGAACCAGATTTATTAAAAGTGAGTTCAAAGCTAAACTAAATAATTTCAGATGAAAACGCTGAGGCGTTCCTCTAGGAGTCAAGTGTAGGAGTGCAGTGTAGTGTCAATTTGGCTGTTTGAACATGTGTTCTGGTCAGGGGAAGTTACTGGATGTGGGACTTCTGGATACATGAAATGTTACCGTGTGTGTATGTGTTCACGTCTGTTCACATGCATTCACGAACTGTGGGGTGGCGGAGGGGGGGCTTGGTAATTCAGTTCATTTCATTTCTGAACAACTCTATCTGGGCACTGGGATCCAGCATGCACTCTGTGTCCCAGATTAGTGGATCAAAGCTTCCAGGAGGCTGATTTCAGCTCAATAGAGGAAGAACCTGCTGGGCGGTGGAACAGCTGCTGGGGCGTGCCATGGCTTCCCACCACAGGAGCTGCCTTTCGGAGCGGCCAGGTGACTAACTGCTCATCCAGGCTCTTGGTTGAAGGGATTTAAACATCTGTCAAGTGATTGATCTGGGTTTTAAATTTTTGAAATTTTGACAACTTTATTGCAGTATAATTGATATCTACTACACTGTTTATATTTGAAGTATTGACTTGATTTTTAAAGTCTTTTCCAAAGAATGGGCAGAATTATGTTTTCAAAATATAAATCCACATGCCCACCACACCCAGCAGTTTTGATTACTGGCCATTGTGGACCAAATGTTTGCGTCCTCCCAAAATCCACATGGTAAAATGTTCAATCCCCAGCGTGATGGTGTTCAGAGAAAAGGCCTGTGCGAGGTCATTAGGGTTAGATGGGGTCAGGAAGGTAGAGTCCTCACATGGGATTAGTGACCTTGTACAAAGTGACACATGAGAGAGCTTGCGCTGGATTCTCTCTGCCATGTGAGGACGCAGCCGTCTGCCAGCCAGGAAGAGGGACCTCACCAGGCCCAGCTTTGCTGGCTCACTGATCTCAGACTCCCAGCCTTCCGAACTGTGGGACAACCTATTCCTGTTGTTCAGGCCCCAGTCTATGATATTTTGTTCGACAGCGCAGGCTAAGAGAGCCCCCTACCCGCCACCGCCCCAAGGTAAGTCTCCATTACTGAGGTTCCGTCATGTTCATCAGACAGTCTAGGAAGCACCAGATCGCATCATCCACACTGAAAGCTGAGTGTAGTTGTGTCCCTCCCTGGCTCGTAAGGTAAGACCTTCCTCTTATACAACTAGAAATGGGTGACATTTCCTTTGGTGTCAGATGGCAGACAGGCAAGTGAAGACCCCAGCTGTTGGCAAGCGTGGGCCAGGGCCTTTCAGAAGGCATGTGGCAGGTCAGGCCCTGGCTGCATGTGTCCATGTAGGGGGCAGCCTCCTGGGTTCCCATGGCCTGGCTGGTGCTTCCAGATGTCAGAACGTGCAGGCCTGCCACCTCCCTGCTGTTTAATAGGCCTCTTTGTAAACCGCAGCAAACAGTTGTTCAAGTAACACACATCATTTCGTGTGGCTATGATGCTGAACATGACTTAGGCTTTTTATTTGTTTGGGTTTGTTCCCTCCTTTGTAAACAGTGAGGAGTGTCTGCCTGCAAAATTGTCTTCTTGTCTTCTTGGCTGGATAGGGAGGGTAGAGAGAAGGAAATTCTTCCTTCCTTGCTCTGTTTTTCATGACTCAGGGCTTGCTGCAAGTTTCCAGAACCTGTTTTGGGTACCTCAGCTCTCTATGACCTGGAATACTCAGCAGTTAGAGGTGGAAGGGACTCACACCGATGCAAGCCAGCCCCAGATCACAGCATGTCCAGAAGGAAGGGGGAACCCCATTTCCCCATGAACTGAAATGGGGAGAGGACATGAAGTCACATTTACATTACGGGTTCCTTGTCTGAGGCTCTGACAAAACAGACTCCCGAGAGGTCAGTTTCTTTCCTGGGTTGGGGAGGGGCCAGGGCTGGGTCAGCTAGGCATCTATCCTCCAGACATAGGAGGGAGGGGCAGTCAGATGTCAGATGTTACCCAGGCGGGCCAGGGGGCATCTGGCAGGGTCTTCCCTCTGCCCCGAAGTCCTCCATAGTTCACTAGACTCTCTTGCCCCAAAGGGCATTTCTTATAAGGAGGGGGTTGCTTATTTGCAAGTCTGGATCTGTAACCTGGTCTTGGACCCTGATAGATATTCCCATTACTTTGAAATGCAGATGGGGCAGCCCCCAAGTTCCCAGGAGAGTCAGACTTGTGGGAAACCCTCCCATTCTCCCACCTGACCCAGGCATCCCCCCTCTCCCCAGGGGCTCTGGGTCAAAACGGCAGCCTGGCCTTGATGCTGGAGTTGAACCCACTTGATCAAGTCCTGGAAGAAAAATCAAAGACTATTGAGGAGGAATCATGTGCAGTGTTTAAAATCCCTGACTACATCTCGAAACAAAAAAGATTTATTTTTTGAAGACACAGTCAGATGGCCCAGTGCCCTGAATGGAGGGGAGAGGCTCTGAAGAGTCAGCTGGAACCTGGGATGAGGAGAGGTGGCGTCTTCCCGTGCTGGGGGCAGCATCCCCCGCCCCGGCCTGTGCGTGCCTGGTGGGTGTGTTGTCTTCCTTCCCTGCACATCTGTCACCTCATCTGCAACATGAGAGAAGCTGGACGGAGTGACCAGTCCCAGCCTGGGCCCCAAGTTCCCCAGCCAAGTAGAAAGCACTTGTTGAAATCCCAAGGCTGTTCAATATTAAACATACAAGCAACTAAAGGCCTATTATATTTATTGGAAGCAAAACTGCAAAGATAACGTAAATGGCAAGTTTCTGGCCTCTGAATACAGCAGTATCTGTGTCTCGAACTCTGTTATCTCCTTCCTGCTCAGGAGCCTGGGCTGGCCTTCTGACAAACTCATTTGGGACAGGGATGCAGCGTGTAAGGGAAAATATTTCAGAACGTGACACTCAACAGGCCTTGGGTGGGAAGGTCTTTGCTCAGTAAAAAGTTCAGAAACCATGGTTTCGGCATCTCAGAATTCTTAACGACGGTTATGTTCTCCCCTCAACAAAACTATGAGCGATCTTTGACCAGTTTTCCAACCCTAAAATTGCAGGCTGGCTAAGGCTTCGGGTCTGAAGAGTGCTAAGCCTGCTCACGGGGAGCTCCAAGGTACCACCCCCAACCCCCACCACGCTCATTCAGGTAGTGATTCTGTGTATAATGTAACCAGAACACTCCCTTTTCATCTCTGTTAATTTCCAAATTGGCTTGTTAAATCCATACATTCCAGAGACTCGGTCCAACATTCCAGGGAACCTTTCCATGGACAATCAGAGCAGGGGTTCTTTTTGGCAGGGTTTGTTTAAGCAGAGGGAATGTGAAAGAAATGACCAGAACAAATGATCTGCATCTTGCAAAAGGGACCTCAGATGGAAGACTCTTGGTTGCCACGGCCCTCATTTTGCTCTGACTCTCCCCCGTTCACTTTTGCTTCACGGACAGTCTCAGTGAGTCCAGATTTGGGCCTGGCCCAAGTTCACTTCCTCCCGTGTCTGCTGAACTCCTACTGCAGACAAGACATTGCTGAGGAGCAGCCCTCCTGCAGAGAGAATCAGTGCAGTAAGCTCGGGTGATCTCTTCTGTGGTAGTGTTGGGATGCAAACACGTGAGTGTGTTCGCCACGTCAGGGCCCGGTTGCCAGGGGAGGTGTCTGTTTTGCTGCCAGATGGGTACAGAATGTGCCACACATGTGAGCAGGACACCAGGGAATAGCTGGAATTAACAACCTCACAAGAACTGTATGCAAATAAGTAAATAACCCAAGTGTTCAAAGGCCTGTTATCAGCTCAGTTTATCTCCACTGTTCACTGCCAGCGTTTTCTCTGGACTTACCTTTTCCATTGCTCTGACCTTCAGAATTTTTCCCACATTCAGTCAACTGAAGTTGGTGTCCTAGCTCTTCGTGCCCTTCTTTAAAGGAGGGGCCTGCTCTTTTTCTCTGAAGGGGCTCAGTGTGGGGATAACTTCCTTTTCCTCAAAGGGCAGCTCCAGGTAGTGGAGAGTTCAGAGGGATCTATTCTCATCCTGTCCTTCTGGTCTGTTTACTGTCTGTCACCTGAGGGCAGAGGTAGTAAAGGACAGCCAAGCCTCATCCAAATGTCACCTACTGTTTGTCACCATCTTTGCCAAGCATGTCTTGAAATGTCCATTGAATGCATATTGCCAGGCACCTGTCTGTGAAGTGGTCCCTGCTCTCAGGTCCCTGCTAATTCCTGTGTGGGAGCAGGTCTACCAGACAAATGCATCTGAAGGGTCAAGTCCATTTATGCTTGTTGCCCCGGGATGGAGATAGCTAGTACCTAACAGTGGCAGGCACACAATCAGTATTCATTGAACAAATGAATAGATGCAAGAATTACAGAAATTTAGCTCCAACTTCCAGGTAAGGCAGCAGTCAGACCCACCTTATTTCTTGTCTGGGCAGCAGGCCCACCTGCACGGTGCCTTGAGGTGACATGGAAGCAAACTCCCAAATGTGTGTGCAGCCCCATGCTGGATGCGTGGCTTGTCCTATCAGGGGTCAGACTGCCCCAGTGTGTGAGGTGGCCCTACTGGGTGGGATGGGGTATGGGGAGAAGTAGAGGAGTAAAAAGCACACTCTCTGAAGCTAGAGTTCTGGGGTCATGTGCTGATGTCACTACTTACAGCAGTGCTTCGGCCTCCTCACCTGTGGAGTGGAGGTAGAACAGAACCTGCTGCAAAGGTTGGTGGGAGGCCTGCATAAGTCACTGTGTGTGAAGTGTTTGGAGCAGCGCCTGGCTCACAGTGAGTACTAATTAAGTATTAGATCTTCTTCATGCTGTCATTGTTACCATGGGGCAGGGCCAGGTGTCAGGGTCTGAGGGTTCGGGGAGCTCAGTCTGTAGAGCGGTAAAGGGCTGGGAGGAGGGGAAGCTGAAGGAGACTGGTCAGGATGAGTCGAGTTTCTGAAGTTGTAACTAACTCTCTGTAGACCTTGTGTCTTAGCTGGTAGGAGAGTTTCTACAGCAGTAGAGACAAAAGGTCATAGGTGAAATCAGGTAGCCAGTAGCTTTCTCCTGGTTCTGGTTCTGAGCAACAAACACCTACATACACACACACACACTCAGTCTCTTACTGATGGCAGAGAGTTTGGCAAACAGCATCCAGGAAATGGGCAAGATCAGGTAGTGTGGCCCAGAGCCAACTAGGTAGGCCAGGGGTTTATCTGATGGCCTAGTAGGGAAACTAAGGCAGAAGTTCCCCAGAGTTCTTCACAGGCATAACTGAAATCAGGTCTATGACAGGCAGACCATAAGTCCCTGTTATTGCTGTTGCTGATCAGGGGACTCCACGCCTGGTGGGGCTCAGCCAGAGGCCCACAGGAGCAGAGAGCAGTTACCCTAATTCCGAGTAGGAAGGAGGTAGAGAGGAGGCCTGGAGACATCAGAGGTTAATGAGCTGGGGCGGGAGGGATTTTGTGGCGGCCTTGAATTGAGATGGGAGGATGGCCAAGACTTGGAGGGAGAAAATGAAGTGAAGATTCTGGTGGGATTATGCATGATGTGATCCAGAGATATGAATAAAGTTGTGTGCCTGGAACAGAGTGATGATGGTCTGTGCATGCAGGGGGGAAGCTTGGGATTGGACTGAGGACAGAAGGCTGGGGCAAGGGAGCCTTGAAAGCTAAGCTAGGGAGGCAGAGCCACTGGCCACTTTTTGAGGGAACTGTTATAAAGAATCTGATGGTGGCAGAGAGTGTACACATTCTATATGTCTGTACTGCAGACAATTGGGTTGTAAAAGAGGGGTAGGACTCAGGTGGTGGGGTGGAAGGGGCAAGAGAGTGAGGGAGAAGATGCCTAGAGGCCATCAGAGCAGTTTCTTAATTGTTCTAATGAACAGCCCGGAAAGTGAAAAGGCCTAGCAGGAAGGGTAAGGAAAGGAGAGCTGAACCAGGAGAAAATATCACAAAGGAAGAAGCCCTGGGGCCCAGAGGCTGATGAGATACAGAAGACGTGTGCACGGAGGGGGGGCCCTGTGTTGGAGGGGGGACGAATGCGAAGGGCTTCATCAGTGAGCGGCTGTCAGGCAGCGGGGCCCCAGGGGGCGGTGGCGGCTAGAGGTGAGGACTCAGGAGGCCCTGGATGGGGAGAGATGGAGCAGAAAGGAGAGAGGAGACCAATGGTAGCAGCTGGGACAGTAGTCTTCCTCAGGGCCAAGAGGAGGGAGAGGAGTGTAGCAGCATCGGGAGGAGGGGCCGTAGTAGCCAGAGACATGGGAAACAGCCAGGAGACTGCAGCATCCCCCTGTGCCCAGACTGCAAGAGCTTCTGCATCTTTGCCCAAGCTGGGCCTGTGTTGAAATTCATGCCCTTCTTGCATGCATGTGTGTCTATACACAACACACACACACACACACACACACACACACACACACATTCAAGCACCACAGCTCAACCGCATGACCTTCAGCTTGCATCAGCTCAAGTCTTATCTCCTCTGGAAAATTCTGGGTGGCTCTCTGCCCAACCACCGTTTTTGTTATTCCCTCCTTCCATCTGCACAGCCCCTGCCCCACTTTCTCCACAGCACCTGTCAGATGGTACTACGATTGTCTGCAGTATCAAAGGTTCTCCTTCCAGGCTGTGAGCTTTGCTGGGCTGCTCCTTCCGTGGTGCTGCCGCCCTGGGCAGTGCCCGCTGAACAAGCGCCATCACTGATTGAGGAGAATTTCTGTGCAAAGGGAGGTGGGGCAAATAGAGGCCTGAAAAAGCACTTGGGTGTTCAGCCAGGGCCTTTGAGCCCACAACCTGTGTGGAAGGTAGTGGAGGAGAAAGTGTGATCAAGAGAATGCGCCCCATGGTTCCACTGCCGGAAATCACTCATCTCATGTTGCCTGTCGCCTACTGTCCTCCTGTGCTCCAGTTTGATCTGGCTGAGACCCTCACCAGCCTTTCCTTATAACTTGGTATCTCTCGTTTCTGCAACCCTTTGAAGCTGTGATCTGAACCTCTCCTATGACCGGACACATAGTAGGCCCTGGGGAAATGCTTGTTTGAAGGAATCGAAGCTGTCTGTAAAATGAGAACTGTTGAAAGAAGAGACACTGGCCACCACTCAGACACAGAATGGAGTTCAGAGTGTCTAATCTCTGAAGTCATTTGAACACCTATGAGGGAAGCAGAGCCAGTTACTGGAAAGAGCACCGGCATGAGAGGCGGGCGCCCCACCTCCACCACCTGCCCCACGCTGGGGAAGGGAGGAAGAAACTCACTTTTTCTCAGGGCCTTTTTCTTCTGAAGCCAGGCATGAAGCTATGCATGCTCCCTCTCCACATTTAATCTCATGAATCTACAGAGCAACCTTGGGATATTGGTTCACATACTGATGCATTGTCTTCATTTTATTTAAGAACATTGGGCACCTCTAAGAGGTGAAGTGACTAGCTCAAGGTCACAGAGCTGGTAGGTCACTGGTTGCCCGATGGCATGCTTCTTTTGTGTCACTAAGACTGATCCTCTCCTGAATGCAGGGCTGCACTGGATAGCTAATTCCTGGCAGCCCCACAGCCCTAGGGCCTTAGGAAGTAGCAGAGGTTTTATTTTTCTTTGGCCTGAGAAGAGGCAGGAAGGCTGAGTGGGAGGGAATGTCCTGTGTCCTGTTGAGCCCTCTGATTCTAAAGAGCAAAGGACCGTGTGACTTGAATACACAGTGTTTGGGGCCGAACTCTGTCTGGGATGCCTGGAAACATTTGACATGATGTCATGAAAAACTATGAAAGTGTCTCTCCAAAGCTCCGGGAGGAATTAGGCCTTTGCACGTACGTATGTGTTTAATTTTCGGCTGTCCTGGTTTCTCCCAAAAAGCCGCTGGTTCCTCCTCAGAGTTGGTCCAGGCCCCTCTGTGCTTCATCTGCACCGGGACAAATCCTGCATACCTGGCTGGCGCCTCTTGTTCCTTTTTTAGGGGCATTTGGGTTGTCCTCTGGGGCACTTTTCAACCATGTGCTGTCAAGAGCTAAGAAAATTAAAACAAAGAAGGCATTTTCCCAACCCTGAGTGGCCTGTGGATTGAGCTGGAACCTGGGGCAGAGGATGCGGGCCAGGGAGAGTCCCTTTTCTGTCCCAGAAGAATGTCTGTGAGAGGCAGACCCAGGCCTTCCCTGTGGGGGCTGACAGTAGAAAAGGCCCAGAAGAGAAAGACTGGACCTGCCCTTGGGAAGGTCACAGTGTCCCCAAGCAGAAGACTAGTCTCGTGAGAGCAGTTATGTATGAGCGGGGTAATCCCTCCTGCCCATTCGGAGCCTGGCACATACTGAATGAGTGGAGATAGGCACAGACTGGAGGAACAGTGGGCATGGCTCGGCTCTCCACGCTGTGTGTCCCACCCTTGAGGGGCTTACCACCATGTAGTGGGAGTGACAGGCATGCCCCTGTCAGTTTCGGAATGGGTGACAGGTGCTGAGATAGGGGGCATGTTCAAGGGCCTTGGGTGTCCGGGAAGGAGTCAAAGGGGTGGGGGAGTTTGAGTGAAGGAGAAGTTAAGTGTCTTAGATACAGGGAACAACAGCCAGTGGGGGTGGTGGGCAGAGGCCTGCAGCAGCCTGGCACACTCCTGGGGCGGGGCGAGTGTTGGCTGGGCTGCCCTCTGCACCCTACCTAAGGGCTGAGGGAAGCCCAGCTGTCAGGACAGCCAGCAGAGGCTATAAGGAGGGCTAGATCAGTAGAGGCAGGAGTGGGCTGGGGAGACTTCCTGGAGAAGGAGGCATACTTGAGGCCTCAAGAAGGGAGGGAGTCAGGACAAGTAGAGAGGAAAGGAGGGAAGCAGCCCCACAGGCACATAGAACCAGGGGCCAGATGGGAACATGACAAGGTGGGGGCCCAGACAAAGGGGTGCCTTGCAGTGGCATACGGCACAACGTTTGATTCCTTCAGACGAGGCTGTAGCTCACTTCTCTGGGTGGCAGAGAATGCCAGGAAGGAACCCTTGAGTCAAGAGGAGACTCCTGCTGTAGAAGTGGCTGCTTCCTGGTCAGGTCACTGAGGATGCTGAGTGTTTGAGTCAGGGTGTCAGATGACCTGGCTCCTGTGGCATCAGGCAGTGTCCTTTACCACTTCCTGCCTCAGTGTGACTACCTGGAAAACAAGGACATTAGAGGAGGCCTCTGGTATCCTGCAATCACCTTGCCTTGTGACCCTGAGCAAGGCACGTCACTCCTGAAACTCACCTCCCAGCTTACAAAGTGGGGAGAATGAAACATCACTGCTCTGTCACCTCACTGAGCATTTTGAAGGACTGGGAAGATGGTGCCAGTGAAATCACCCCAGAGTCAACTTCCAGACAAACTTGAGGGGTCAGGAGACATTTGGACCTTCTTCAACTTGGTGCCCACCGGGGCTGCCAGCTAGCCTTCCTACAGCCATCTCCTCCTCTGACGTGCTTCCCCATCCTCTCCACCATTTGTATGCTTGGGTCTGAAGGCAGTACAGCTGAGCAGCCCAACCCTACATCTGGAAGAACTTCCTCAGGCCACATGGCCTGGAGCCTGTTCACCAGGGCGGATGTGTCCAGTCTGCTTTGGGCCCAGGGTCCTGGCTCCAGCCCTCTGAGCTCACCAAGGTTTATTTATTTATCATTTGTTTGGGGTGAAATAAGAGAATCAATTCCAATGGGCTGTTTTAGCAGCAGTTGGTGGAAAGAAAGGCATGTTTGTTTCTCCCGAAAGAATCCCCTGCATTGTGGCCCTGGCCCCTTGGTTGGGTTTTGGCAGACAATACCCTTCTTTCTCCCTGTGCCCGCCGACTCGCCCCCGCCTGCCCGCCTGCCTGTCTGCCCTTGGTCCATGGGCCTGCCGCTGCCCGCTTGACTTGGCTGCTGGGAAGGAAGAGAAAGAGACGCCCGAGGCCCTGGCTGCTCTGTCCAGCCGGCCTACCAGGCCCTGCAGGACTGCTGGGGCTTCCCAGAAGGATCCCCATGGCCGCCCAGATCTCTCTGCTTGAAGCCTGACTCCATAGAAATGTGTTGAGGGGCCTGCTCTCTGCCAAGCAGTGTGCCCACAGATTTGAAGCCTCCTCCCTCCTGGTGTGAGGCCCAAGGTTCAGGTCTGAGGTGAGCCCCCACGTCCCTCTCACTACTGCCAGCTAAATCTTCATTGCCATTGTGCGTATAGACAAAGGGAGGCTCTCAGGGAGTGAGCGGCTTGTCAAGTTCACACAGTGAGATATTGGTGGCTGCGATTCGGGGGCCCATCTTTCTACCCCTTCTGGGTAAAGGCAAAGGGCAGTGGGTCGGCAGAGGCTGAGGGTAATCAAGGCAGGCTCTGCAGGTGACTTTAGCATTCCCTGCCTGCTTGTCTGCAGCCTCCTCTTCTCACTCCTGCTGTAACCTGGCCAAAGCCTCTTATCAAGTGCAGAATAGAATCCAAGTTGCAGCCTGGCCCCTAGCCATCCGCTCCCTGTTTGCCTCTTCAGCTTCACCAAGTACGTCTCCTAATATATGGTGACGGAAGATGGTTTAACTTTGGGGGTAGACACACAGTGCGATATACAGATCTAGTATCATAGAAATTACACTTGAAACCTGTATGATCCTATTAACCAGTGTCACCCCAATTAATAAAACACATCTCCTTTTCCTTCCCCTTCTCCGGCTTCATTCTATTTTTGCTGTTCTTTAATACACCAAACTCATTTTTGTCTCAGGGCCTTTGCACTTACAGCTTATCTGCCTGGAGCCCTTTTCTCTTGAGGCTGATGTGGCCAGTCCTTGACCAATAAGGAGGGCACTTGACTTAAATGGTCTCCTCCCACTCACACTCTTTAACTCCTTACCTTTCTCTCCTTTTCTTTGTATCATGTGTCACTTCCTGAAATCGTAGTACTTACATTCTTACATGTTGTGTTTCTGTCTCCTCTACTAGGATGTAAACTCCTTGCATGGCCCATTCTAGGAGCTTGGTAAATATGTGTATTTTTTGAATGAATGAATGAAATATGAAATGTTATGTCTTGATTTTCAGGGACTTTTTCTTGAAATATTTTATTGTTTGCTGAAGTAAGTTTCTGTGACCTTGAGGATACAGATCTGAAGAGCCATGGCCCAGTGTATAGTCATAGACTGATGTGAAGACACCTTCAGAATTAGTCAGAGAACTTAGGTGGCCAGGCTTCAGCACCAAGCATACTGTGGGACCTTGGGCAATTTCCTTAGCTCTTTGTGCCTTAGTTTCCTCATCTGTCAAAGGGGAATAATAATAGTACATCCCCTAAGGATTACTTTGAGTAGTGAGTTCATAGAGAAAAGCACTTAGAATAATACTGGCCCATAGTAATCGTATTAGTATTACCCATAATTACTGTTATTAGTATTATTATTTATCAGTTATTTTTTACTATTATTAGTAGTAGCAGGTACAGTTATTATTCCAACTCAGCTCTGACAGTGACAACCCACGTATCCTTATGTTGGCCATGTAACCTCCCCCAGCCTCAGTTTTCTCACTTATGGTTATTGGTGGTATGCTAGTCTTGCGGATTTGTCATGGGGTGTAGGGAAAAAAACACATCAAGTGCTTAGCAAAGTCGTGGGAGCTGAAGACCCATGGACAGAGAAGAGAGACGGGTGGAGGGAGAAGGGTGAGGAGGTATGGCTGGAGGTGGGGCGGGGCCAGCGAGAGGAGGTGATTCAGAGGCAGACAAATGAGGAGGATAAGGAACCAAGGGAAGGGGAACATCTTGGAATTTTGAGGGGTAAATACAGAGGGTGAGATGCCAAAAAGAAGGCAAGGGAGATAGGCCATCGTATTCTGTCGCTTGAAAGGGTCCTGGAACCTTGTTGAAGAGGAAGGATTTTATATTCCTCTCCCAACAAGCCACGTGCCAAGAGAAGAATTTGGGGTGAGGTCTTTGACCTGGGTTTCCTCTCCATCATCCTCCTGAAAATACAAATATTGGCCTCTTTTTAAAATTTAAGGAGTGTAGGGAAGCACATTTAAGGTTTAAATCTGAAGACTGTCCTTTAAGCTAAACTCTTGTCTCCTTGACCTTGGGTCAGGGGCATAAAGAGATGAAATGTTAAAGGCCTAAGAGGTATATTTACCACCACATACTCCAGGGGCCACAGGGTGGCTGAGATGACAGTGGTTGGGATGACAGATTTGAAAGTTTGATGTTAAGCTTGACCCATTTTTATCTTTGATGGTTCCATTTTGCTTATAAACCTTTAGCTGGTCTGCCTTCTACCCCCAGGTGATGCCCTTAGGATAACAGGACTTTGGCCGCACTATCCCAGAACCCACCCCCACTATTTCACAGTCTTTGACCCTAATATTGTAGAACCTATGTCATCAGGATTTCAGAACTTTCTACCTCTAGATCACAAAGCCCATGGCCCTCAAACTCCAGAATTTTGGTTGCCTTGAATTTTACAGCCACGTCACCAAAAGTCCCAGAGCCTTTTCAGGTGCTTATCTGACTTCAGATTCATGCCATCTGGTCTACTTTGTCCCTGCCTTTCTGCCCCTGGAAGAATCCTGGACCCAGGAATCAGGTCTGGCCCTGGGGCTTCTGGCAGGCTGAGTTGAATCCCCTACAAGCCGTGCACCTGGCTGAGCCTTGGTTTCCTCACCTCTAAGATTCAGATAGTAAACAACCCAGAGGGTCCTTGTGAGGATCGAGAAGACCAAGCATTGGAAAGGAAAGTGTGGCACAGATGTGAGCTATTCCTATTTTAGTGCCTGTCAGCCCTGCTCAGCGTCAGCATCGTGACACTGGAAAATCCAGCTACGTGCCCTGCTTGTCTTGGCTTTCATTTGCTCCATGGGCCGTGTCCACCCTTCGCTGTTTGCCCAGATTTCTAACTCAATCCACTTTTCAGCTTCTCCAGCCCTCTCATCTGGTTTCACTGTTTATCGGCTTCCCTGTGCATTTTCCAGAAGTGCGGGAGTGACAGTGAATTCCTCCCCTTCTCTCGCCCTCTCTGTTCAAGCCTCGGTTCTGGCACTCTTCAAAGCTGCTTTGTATACAGGCTATATTCACATGTAGCCTATATACACATACATATGTGTTAGTCATGTTATTATGCTCATTACTTCTTGCCCCCTGTCACTGTGAGTCTTTGTGTCTAACACCATTACTGACCTTGAGTGAGGCTCCTGGCCTCTCCGAATTTTAATTTCCTCACTGTTAACATGGGGAAAGTAACTCACACCTCAGGCAGTTGGAGTAATCAACAACGAACAGAATACTAGCCTTAAGGCATTCCAAGTAGCTTGTACTTAGTAGGTGCTTAACATAAATATTAGGAGAGATGACAAAACCAAGTGGGAAGAACATAGCTTTGAACTTGGTTTCAAACCACAGATGTGTTCCTAGAGAACTCTGACTTAAGGCAGTCTGCTTAACTCTCCTAAACCTCAACTTTCTTGTCCTAAACATTCTTCAAACTGGCATAACAGGATTACAATAAGGTTTGGTGCTAATATTAGTTAAACGCATGGAAAAGAGCAAGTACTTATTATTATTGTTTATCTTTACCTCCTTGTGGAAGAAACCTAATCTTAGTTATCTTTTTGCACCCCTTTGGGCTGTTATATGTAGCATAACTTAGCTTCTGAAGTCAATTGAATTAGCAAAACCAATAATGCTGATAGGAGAGAACTACAGGGTGGCGAAGGGGGAAAACGGCAACACTTCCCAGCTTACTTCCCAGGTTCATAAGGTCAGCATTACCCTGATTCCAAAGCCAGAAAAGACATTACAGGGAAAAAAAAAAAACTATGAACACGTAATCGTCCTGTGTCATAAATGTAGATTGATGCAAAAATTCTTAACCAAATATTGGTCATCAGATCCAGCAGTGTGTGTGTGTGTGTGTGTGTGCACACGCACATACATAGACACACACACACATATACATATACATATATACATATATGATAGTACATCATGATCAGGGTGACCAAGGGGAGATACGTGACCAAGGGGGGACACGAGGCTGGTTTAATGTTCAGAAATCAATCAATAACTTGCCATATTGACAGAACCCATAGAATCATCTCATTAAATACAGAAAAGGCCTTTGATACCGTTCAACACTGTACATGATAGAAACTCTCAGTAAACTAGGATTAGAAGGGAACTGTCTCGATCTTATAAAGGACATCTACAAAAACCCACAACTAACATCAAACATAATGGTGAAAATTAAACACTTTTCCCCTAAGATTGAGAACAAGACAAATCACCTATCTGATAAAGGTATCCAGAATATACTATAAAGAGCCTCAAACCTCAATAATAAAACAAATACAATTTGGAAATGAGCAAAAGATTTGAACATTTTTCAAAGGAAGATATATGGATGGCAAATAAGCACATTAAAATACTTAATATCTTTAATCATTAAAATGCAAATTAAAATTTCCATGAGAATTATTACGAGTGCCATGTTGTTCGAATTGCTACCATGAAAACTGACAATACCAAGTGTCAGCAAGATCAGGAGCAACCACCATCCTCAGCAGTACAGCAGGGAATGCAAAGTGAAACAACCACTCTGTAAAAACAGTTTTGCAGTTTATTATAAAGTTAATCATATACTTTGCATACCTGGAAATCCCACATGAAATAAAAACCTATATTCACACAGAAACTATACACAAATGTTTATGGTAGCTTTATTTGTAATCGCCCAATACTAGAAACAACCCAGATGTCCCAAAACTGGGAAATCAATAAGTTGTAGTATGTTTGTACAGTGGAGTACTGCTCAGCAAAGAAAAGTAAAGAACTGCTGGTGCTGCCAATGTGGTCAAATCCCGAATGTGTTATGCTAAGTGAAAGAAGTCAGACTCAAAAACCCACACACTGTGTGATTCATTTATATAACATTCTTAAAGGGGCAAAACTAGAGACTAGTCTCTCCGACTAGTTTCAGGCTACTACTCCATCCTTGTTCAATCCAAGGAGGCTTGTCATCTCCCTAGAATATGGCAACATCCTCCTCATTGCTCTCTCTGCCCACCTGCCTTCTGCCTCATGCACATGCTGTCCTATAGATCTAAAGCAGAAATGCACACCCAGCGCTTTCTTCCAAAGGTTCCCCATTGCCTGAGCTGTGAGGTCTGAATCCATCCCATAGCTACAGTGGCTTCCCCAGCTGCTCCTAAGTTCCAGGAATACTGAACTAGTTTGTATTTGCTGTTGAAGTCAGGCTCTGTTCTACCTCGGTGCCTTTGTGGGGCTGTTCCCTATTCCAAGAATTCCAGCACCCTTTTTTTCTGTCTTCTCAACCTCCAAGGCTCCGTAGAGACATTCTCTCCTGGGGTGTCCCCCCAGGACAGAGCCACATACTTCCTCTTCCTCGTTCCTGAATCAGTCTGCTTGTTATGTCTCTGACTGTGGTGGCCATGGCCGTCACCCAGTCTGGAATCTTCCCTGCTCTGCTCCCCACCCCCTGACCTTTCACAGGCATTACCCCCAGCACATGGCTTGCACATCCAGCTCTCTCTTGGCTTCTGCTTCCAGAAGGACTTCTCATTGGTTATTCCTTTTTTCTCCTGTGGGTCTTTACTTTTTCCTCCACTGGCTCTTAATTCATGCATTTATTAATTTGTTCAACAGACCCACCATTCACACTGCCTGCCATCCATAGGTCAGTGCTAAGGTCTCTGTCTTTCCACTGCACCCAGCTGGTTCTCACTCATCTGTCTGCCTTCGGCCCAGCACACACGGAGATTCCATGTCCTATGGCCCCTCCAGTCCTGGGCTTATGCGTTCCCAGGTTTTGCAATACCATGCCTTATTTCCTACTTAGCTTCCTCCTTTCAGACCTTCTACAAGTCTTGGGTGATGGCACCTAGAGTGGTGGCTGCTTACCACCATGAACAGCATGTATCAGGGTGCAGACACTATAAGTTGACTGAGTGACTTTCACGTGACTGTTGTCGGGCTTGATTAGAACAGATAATGTGGGTAAAGCAACATGCATGCAGCCTGGCAGGCCGTAGGTACGTGGTAAATACACATGGTTGATTCCCAGTAAATTTCATTTAATGGCCTATCTCACAGATTGGAGCTGATGTTTCCTTCTATTGTGTTCTGTGTTTTTAGTTTTATTTTCTGTTGCTGCATCTCATGTATGGCTGAGAAAGAGAAAGATGGTGGAAACTTCTCCATTGAATTGTATTATTTCTTCCCTGAGACACAGGACACAAATGTGCTTGCCTCCTGGGGTAGCCCCGCACCAGGATGGAGTCAGAAGACCTAAGTGCTAGTCTGCGCAGCTGTGCCAATAGCTTGTTTCGTGACCCTGTCCTCTGTGGGCCTCAGTTTCACCAACTGCAATAGAGAATGAGGCTCTGAATTTCACAATCCTTACAGAACTAAGATTCTGCAGTATGGTCCAGAACCAATAGAAAAGAACTTGGATATGGACTTGGGTATGGGTTTGTTTGTTTGTTTGTTTGTTTGTTTGTTTGAAATTGTGCTTTTCCTCTTCCCATCTCCTTTCTCCATGAAGGCTGAGTTCATCATACTGACTTGTGAGAAGACAAAGTTACAAACATGCCCAATAAACACTTTATAATTTGATGTGAATTGCATTTTACCATTTACCTGTGGGGAATGTAGGTCTCTTTCACCCACATTTGACATTTTCTTGCCAGAAGTGGGAGAAGAAAACGAACATTTATTACATGTTAGCTGCGTGCCAGTGTCCTGGTGTAGAGATCGTGTGTGTGTGTCCTCGCTGAACCTTCAAAGCCCATTCTGGGGCAGCCAATGTTATTCTCATGGTTTTGACTAGGAAACCAACACTCAGAGAGAAGAAACGTTCCTACAGACTTAGAAACACCAAATGATTGGATTTAGAACCCACTGCTCTCTGGCTCCGAAGCCTGTGCTCTTCTTTTGAGATCAAGTGCTTTTGCATTTAGATTTTTAAAAAAATAATTAAAAAAATAAAAAACCCCAAACTATCAACTATTTAAAAATGACAAGTCAGTGGATGCTTTGCCAAAGAAAGTAAGAAGCATGTGCTCTGAAGTAGCCATCCTCATTTAAATCCCAGCTCTGTCCCCCACTAGCCTTGCCATCTTGGGCAAGTTCCTCAACTCCTTCTGCTTCCATTTCTTCATCTGTAAAATGGGTATAATAATAGTACCTATCTTCTAGGTTGTTATACACATCAAATAAGGTAATATGCATAGAGAACTTAAAGTAGTGCCTGCCTAGGACCTGGTAAATATGCAATAAGTGTTAGGAATTATTCTCTTTAACATTATTATTATCATCATCATGGTCATTGTTATTTTGATCCAAGCCCGGGATCTGGCGGGTTTCTGCTGCCCGTTCTGTTGTGGAGGGCACTGGGTGGGTGGCAAGGGATGTTCTTCTGGGGAATGTCATTGTGGCTGCTAGGCTACAGTCCAGCCCGTTTGCTCATGGAGAGGAACCACACAGCGCCTGAGTGCTACTTGGCCAGGGAGACGACAGCTTCCTGGAGTGTTACTTGCTGATTGCTGGAGCAGGACCCTGAACATGTATGAACAGCCCAGGCTGTGGGGACACTGCCTCCGCCTGCTCCAGGCCCTTCGCCCAACCCCATCCGCTCTCAGCCCTGGCCCTGCTCTATCTCAAGGGCTTAAGTGCTCTGGGCTCGTGAGCCCAGGAACTGCTCTGCTTATTCTCCAGGAATGCAACAGGCTTGTGCTCCCCTGTAGTGGGAGAATGTGACAACATGAATGGTATACCAGGAGCTGCTGGCATCCCGGTGAGTCAGGGGATCTAAGAACAAAAGGGGCTAGAGATCATTTCGGAGCAGCCCCCCAATGCCAGGTGGGAGTAAATCTGACAGCATCACTCCCTCCCCCGATAGTGTTCATTCATTCATTGGACAAACTTTTCCTAGGCTCCCTGTGTTGCAAAACAATATTAAAGGGGTAATTCAATAATACTAATATTTATTAAACACATAAAATCCTAGGCATTGCTTTAAGAACCTCACAACTGTGGGTTCACTTAATCCTTCCATTGAAGCCCAGTGTGCAAGTTCTGTGATTATCCCTATTTTGTAGATGAGAGACTGAAATAGAGTTGAGTGACTTGCCCAGGGTCACACAGCTGAGGTAGGCAGAGAGGGGACTCAAATCTAAGAAGTTAGGCTTCAGCGCTGCCCCAGTCTCAGCTTCTCAAGAGATGCAGGCAGGTCACATAGCTCCTCAGCACTTTCTCATGTTTCTTCCAGCCTCACAACAACCCTGCGAGGCTGCAAGAATTTTAGCCTGGTTTAAATGAGTGGACCAGAGCCGTGAAGACACATGGTCAGGCTCACACAGGTCAATGGCCAGATTAAATCAGAACTCAGGTTTCCTGGCTCTTAATGCACTAATTCAGTGTTTTCTATATGGGGCTGCATTTGTGTGTGTGTGAGAGTGCACAGATATCGGCGTGTGTGTCTGTATGTGCTCATAGGCACCCATTTCTATGTACACATGTGTGCACACTGTGTACAAGTGTGTGTGTGTGTATTTGGTGGGGGTCAGATGGATTGGGGAGGGTGCTGAGACTCGGTGTGGCTGGTGGAAGCTCTGAGAGGTTCTAGCCTAGTGACCTAGGTGTGCATCCTGGCTCTACCACCAAGGTCCTGGCACCTTGGTTAGGTCCCTTTCCTCTCCTGAGTCTCTGCGATAGGGTGAGGGGTGGGCAAGGAGAATCTCAGAGGTCTGTTCTTCTCCGTCATCTTCTGCTGCTGAGGGGCTGCAGTGAGCAGCGAGGAGGTACGTACAGAGCAAGATGTTTGGGACCAAGACAGAGGGCGGGGAGTGGGTAAGTGTGGGCAGAGAGTGTCATTCATACGCCCCTGCTGCTCTTCTGGGCTGGTGTCCAGGAATAGCTGTGGTGAGGACTACATTTTTAAAGTGGGTCTTAATGTTTTTCACTGCTGGAAAATATGCCTTTATGGGCATTTTTGCCCTCCAAGTTCCTGGACCACGATGCCTCCCACCCCCACCCCAAGCTCCCACCCACACTACTCACTTTATTTCCCCTCTGACTGAAGCCTGTCTATCTTTATTCCCACATGCTGCCTCTGTCCCTTGCTTGCACATGGAAGAGTGGGCTCAGGTCTTTTTGCTGCCTGTGTCTGTGAGCCAGAAGCGTGACTAGGGAGATGTGACTAGGTTCACAGCTGGGTGGCAAGGTCCTGCCCAGGAACCAGCCTGGCAGATGGGGGCAGAGCGCTGAAGCAGGGTATAGGAGGCTCCTGGGGCTGTCACTGCTGCCCTTCAGTTCACGAGAGGGAACGCAGTGGTCATCGCCCGGGGAGACACAGAGGTTGGCATGCAGCCTCTATGTCAGATAGTCACAGTCAGGCCCAGCTCAGCCCTTTCCAAGGAATGGGAAATGAGATAATAATAGTAATGTGAATAGTAATGAGATCACAAATGAGGTGATAATAACACCCCATCCACAATAACCCCCAACACATTTCATCATCCCTCTTGCTGTTTGTGAGATGCTCACATCCTGGTGGTGGAGACGGCTCATAATGTGAGGAGAGTGAGATCCTGCTGCCCCGGAGTCTGTGCGGTGTCAGCATGCACCTCGGAGCCAGGAGAGCTTTTACGAGGTTGTTCCTTGAAGAGTCACAGTTGACAGGACAGAGGAGAGGTCTAAGGGCATTGTACACAGAGGAGCAGAGAGTGTGAACAGGGTCACCCCAGGGAAGGTGCATGGGACTTGGTGCCAGGGAGAAGCTTGGTGTTGCTGAGACAAAGTGGGCATCAGGGATGGTGTGGGACAACAGGCTGGAAAATCAGGTTGAGGCCAGATCGTGATGGACCTTCAATGACAGAGTTTTTACTGGGGCATCGAAGCCCTGCCAGGTTTTTAACTTTGCCTGGATCTCAGAAGGCCCACTGTGTGTACTGTGTGGAGGACAGACTAGAGCGGAGAGGCTGGAGGCAGGCTGGCCGGAGAGGAGGCTGTGGGATGGTCTGGAAGGAGGGTCCCAAACCCTGGGCTCCAGCAGGCTCTGATACAGGGGAAGCCCTGCATAGATGTTTGAATGAATACCTGGGAAAGAGGAGACAGACTTGCTGTGTGACCTTAAGTTATTTGCTTGTCCTCTGGGGGCTCCTGTTTTTCTCTCCGTTAATGATGACACTGAAAGAGTCTCGTGATTAATATCAGAGTTAGACCCCTGGCCCAGCTTCTCACTAGTTGGGTGACTTTGGGTGAGTTAACCTGTCAAAACCACTGTGATTTGTATCCCCAGGAGGGATTACCAATAGCACCTGCGTCCAAGGGTAGCCGAGAGGATTAGCAGAGAGATCCAGGCAGCACACAGGGCACGGCGTCTGGAGGACAGCACACCTGCGTAACTTATCCCTCATCATTGCTGTTTTTGCCATCTCGTTTATTACTATTATTGCTATCATGTCCAATCTTTTCTTACTATTTCATGATAACAAAACGTCTAACTAGTTAAACCACCGTATCTGTCCTTGCATCCTGTCTGCTGCGCTCTGGCTGCTCATTGAGTAGTTTCTTTGCCATATTGGCTTTTATTGGACTTCAACTTGCAAAACTTTTAAACCTCTCTGCCTACTCTTTCAATCCCTTCTTTCCATGCCAACCCCTGTCCAAAGTTGCGCTGATTAATCAACAGTGATTACAGGAACCTGGTGGGCATTGGGAATTCAAGGCTCTCACAGTGCGATCTCAGGGATTTTGGTCCTTGTCCTCTTCCACACACTGTTACCCAGTGTGGAGACTGGAAAGCTCTTCCCTGCCTCTGGATCTTCCCCTGAGCTGTTTCTTGCTCCTGATTCTCTTCGTCTCTCTGCCCCACACACATATGCACAAATGCACACACTCACTTTCCTGCGGGTTTCTGAAACCAGTCAAAGTCAAACTCTTATCCCACTTCTTCCAGGAAGCCTTCTCAGGTCTCTGCTTCCAGGCACAGATCTTGTCCCCAGCACCTCCCAGAGAGAGCCCTGTTTGTCTGTTGTAAGTACTCTGTCAAGTAGCCAGGGCCTTCTCTCCGGCTGTGCGTACTGCCTCCACCCCACACATCTCAAGTGCTGTGTGCTTCGTGCCCGAGTTGAGCTGAATCTGGCCCAACTCCATCATTTTACAGGTAGGAGCACAAGATTCCACTGAAAAAATCCCTCTGCTCCCTTCCCAGCCCCAGTTCCAAGGCACAGGATTCCTCTGGGGTCCCCCACTGTTAGGAAGCTAAAGTCACAGAAAACACTATTTGTCAACTACAGTCACCGAAAATACCTTATTTCTCAACCAAAGTCACAGAAAACACGCTGGTTTTGAGGCAAGAGAGAAAAATATCTTTTCCTAGTGGTTTCAAAAAAAAGACAGAATGAAGCACACATCTCTGTGTACAGCTTCCCATCCCCAGCCCCCCGTTTATGTTTAGCCCAGGACTTGAGACGGAGCAGAGCATGGTTTTCAGATAAACAGGACAGTGAAAAGGTTGGTGGCTGCCATATTACAGAAACAGACAGATCTGGGAGCAGGATAGTCCAGAGGTTCTGTGACTCTTTAGTCCTTCGTTCTCTCTCCCTTGTCCCCTCTGCTCTCTCCTCCACCTGCCCTGCCCTCTCCATACCTATAGCCTGAACCCCACTCACCCCACAGAGATAAAGGTCCTGTGAGTGGGCTATACATCCCTTTCTGTTTGGCTTCTAGTCTCTTCCAGGCCTGAGTTTCCTTGGTCTCACCTAATTTCCCTCAAGCCTTGCTCTGTGGGCCTGTGCCCAAGGTTTGGTAGCTGTGATATGTAATTTAGGCCCCGTTTGCGGCTGGCAAAATGCATAATGAGGAGTAGGGCTGGAGAATGATAATATTGTTGGAGACCGCTGTGGGAATGGGGTGGGAGCTGGGGGTTTTCCCATTTCCTCCTGGAACAAGGAAGTCATGACAGATGTGTGCCCCCAGCCTAACCCTTCGCAGAGTCTGGGGCCTTTGCTTTCTCTTCCTGGTGTCTGGGTTTGGGATGTTGCCCTCTGTCATCAGCCGCAGTTGGCGTGAGCCTAGCTGAAGGGCGGCTGGCACCAGAGGACAGGAGGTGGACAGACTGACCTTGAGAGAGGATGCATTTGTGGCAGTACTGGGTCTCGCAGTCTTCGTGGCCTCTTTCGTTATCAGGGATCTCTGAGTCCCCACTTGTCAGAGGAAGCTTGTTTTAAAAAATCCTGTCCTTGTTAGAAAAGTGAAAGTGTTGGGGCCTGCCTCTAACTAACTCTCAGCCTGGACAGATTCCTCTTCGGGGCCCCCGCTTCATCTCTAAGGATGATGATGATGGTGATGGCGATGATGGTGATTATCCTTATTATTCATCAATAGGTTGTAAATGGTTTCCACCCACTTATTCCTTAAAACACTCCAATGTAGTAGGCACTAGTATCATCCCCTTTCTGCAGATAAGAAAACTGAGGCATTGAGCCATTAGCTTGAGAGATCACACAGCTCATAAACGGGAGAAACAGAAGATCTTTGAAAACAAGTGGGGAACAGTGGACTTTTCAAAGTTTCCTTCCAAGTCCAAAATATAATGACAATCTAATTTTTTAAATTTCTTCTTTTTTCATGCGTTCTCCTTTGTCTATGTGGTACCCCTCCGTAACTGGAAGCACCCTTTCATATGACGCAAGTTCTACCCATTCTTCAAGACAGCCCTTGCACAAGCTTCCCCTGACTTCTCCAGGCCTGGTAGAGCTCCTCATCGTCATCTGGGACCCCACATTGCCTGTCTGTCCTTTGTCCACACACCTGCCGGGTCCTGATCGCCTTTCTTTTTGTGTTTCCACCTCAGCACTCTTTGGGCTCATAGCTGGGCGGGGGCAGGGTTTTGCCCATATCTCTCTCTCTGCCCTAGTGCCAGACCAGTCCCAGACTAGACTGTTGTTTGATCCACATTCTTTGTGAGTCTATTAACGATGTAGCGTCCAATTCAGAACCTCATCCTCAGGTCCGCCAATCTCTCTGATCCTTGGTCTACCAGAGCATCGCACCCTGTGCATTCAGCCAGGTCTGTTGTTAAGAATGGCTCTCTCTTCCTTGACTTTATCTGACATAGAGGGAGAGACCTTGTAACTCTTGAGCCCTTCCTGAGTACCAGGCACTATCCCGGGTGCTTCCCCACATGTTCTCCTGTTTACAACTCCTAACAGCCCTGCGAGACAGCAGCTATTAGCCCCATTTTTGCATTTGAGGCTCAGAGAAGGAAATTTGTCTGAGATGACATAGTTAATGAATGGCAAAGGTGGATTTGCCCATGTGTCTGCCTGCCTGCAGACTTGATGTTCTTTCTGTCTGTGGCTTGATTTTCTCATACTGAAAATCACTAGACCTGGTGGGACCTTTGGGATGCCTCTTCTGGGCATGAGAACTCATTTAGGTGATTCAGTTTAGATACCTAAATATTGATGTTTCTAGGCCATTTTGTGACATAAGCAGCTAGTGGGATGTGATATTTGAAATTAGGACTAACCCAGAAAACTCAGGTCTTTTAGTCCCTGTTGAGATGTAGCATTTGTCTCTGCGGTCATGTCTTGCTCGCTCATTAAGCATTTGTTCACTGCTTTTTTGAGGCCACTTAAATACCCTGCCAATAATAATGCTCGACCCTAATTCTGTTACCCACTTTGTGCAATGGGCCTGTCTTCACAGAGGTCTGTTTCTGAGCACCCGTTTTGTGTGGACTCAGACCTGCCCCTGGCCCCACAAGCCTCATTCCAGTGAAGCATAGAGGAAACTGCTCCTTGCAGTGCAGCGATGACAGCAGTGAAAGCCCGTGCTGTGAGGTGAAGTTCTGAGTAAGAATCCTCTGAATGAAGTCCAGCTCCATTATGTCACAGCCGTTTGGCCTTAAGCAAGTCACTTAACCCCTCTGAGCTTTTGCTCCCTCATCTGTAATGTGGCTAAAGGTAGTGCCACCCCAAGAGGGATGGGGTGAGGATCAGGTAGATAAGTTGCACCCTGCATGCAGCACAGCGCCTGGTGAAGACGAGACCTTGGATGTACAGCAAGCAGGTCTACACGTTATTGTTATATATACCGTGTTAGAGGAGGTTTGCAGGGAGCAGAGACTGACTACCTGTAGCGAGGATGGGGTGTCCGACGAGGCCTCTTGCAGGAGGTGACAGCAAAGCTACCTCCTGAAGGATGAGCAGGAATTTGACTGGTGGATAAGGAGAAAGGCCTTGGCAGGGTTGGGCTGCATTTCCAGAGGCCCCCTTCACTGTGACCTGTTTTGTCTGCTGCTTCTGACTCAGACTCTGACTTCTATTTTGAGAGGAGAGGAGCAGGCTCCTTTGAGTGCCATCAGGAAGGTTCTTTAGGATGCAGGAGATGCCTCGTTGCGACTCTTATTAGAATGCCAGGCCACCAGATTCCTCCTCTTATAGCCCCACCAAGAGCCCTGTGTCAGGCCCTGAACTCCCCCCACCCCTACCCACCTTGCTTGGAAATGTGGCCTATTACAAAAAGGAGGCATGGTCCTGTTCGCAGCTCCATCAGCTTTGGAAGCAGATCATGAGAATTTTCTGAATCTGGACCCCCAGCCAGAAGGCATTTATAATCAGACATGGAGCAATCATTAGAGCAGAAACAATAAATTACAATAGCACGAGAGAACTCCCCAAAGCTGCTCGCACAAACGGGAATCCAGTGCTAGCAGGCTCAGGGCCTTCCTGCCCCTCCCAGAGGCAGCCAGGGTCCCTCGTGCCCCACCACACTCAGACTGTGTCCCCAGACATCCTCAAGTGGGGATGTCTGACCCCACTTGACAGTGGGGATGTCACCACTGCCTGACCCACATGCACTCCATGAGCTGAGGGGGTGGGCATCAGAGCGGGAAAGGCTCATCCGCTAAAGCACCTCCAGGGTCAGACCCTGGAGAGGTGTGGGGTCGGCCAAGTGTGGTGGAAAGAACCAGAGACTTGGGGATCAGAAGATCTGGGTGCAGGATACAAGCTGAAGGACCACAACAAGTCACTTCCTCTCTCCAAGACTCAATTTCCTTGTCTGTGAAATGGGCATAATAGTATGTCCCATCTCACAGGGTCATTGTGAGGATTAATGTGTTAAACAGAGCCAAAACTTGGCTCACACTAAGTGCTTCCTTCTACCGTCAGTCTGTGCTGTCCAATAGCGCAGGCGTTAGCCAACTGTGACTATTTCCATTTAATATAAACTCAAGTAAACTAAAATCTCAGTTTCTCAACTGCACCAGCACGTTTTAAGTGCTCCACGCGTTGAGCGGTCACTGTACTGGGCAGCACAGGCCTGGAATCTGCCCACCACTGCAGAAAGTTCTATTGGACAGCGCTGCCCCCGTGATTCATCTGCTACCTGGGAGAAGTTTGGTCCAGCAGACACTCACTGGACCAGGCCACAGGGTTACAAAGATGACTGAAACTCCGTCCCCTAAGGGGACACAGCCTATCAACAGTGATGGGCAAACAGTGTGAGAAGTGCCAGGATGCTAGATCCAGAGACAGGGACCTGACAGGTCTAGAGAGAGTCAGAGAAGGTTCTCTGGACGGAGAATGCCTGAGCTGATATGTAAAGGATGTAAGGTGGAGTGACATTCCGGGTAGAGAGACAGAGGGGATGGCATTTCTAAAGATAGCTGAAGCACAGAGCTTATGTTTGCGCATGTGAGACCCCCAGTAGGTCATTACTACCAAAGCATGAAATATAGGGTAGAGAATGACAAGGGACAGGGGACACATCAAGGAGGGCTCTGCATGCCCAAGAGGGCTTGACACTCTGGGTTTGCTGATTGCCCCATTCTCCCCTCCCCCATCCATGCTAGTGTTGAACCACAAATCTCAGACCCAAAGAGGCCTGAACTTCTGGTGCCACTTGCCTTCTGAGCTAGTAACTTGACAGCTGATAGCTACTGTAGTCCTCCTAGCAGCCTGTGAGGTAAGGGTGATGAATCCTCTTGTGAAGATGAGGAAGCAGTGATTTGGCCAGGGTCAGTCAGCCCTCAGTGGCTAGGCTGCCACTGGCTGCCTGTGGGCTCTCCAATCGGAGCATCATGGGCTCTGCCACATGACAGTTGTTCTGGCTGATAAACTGTACCTACCTGGTTGCTTGGTTCCTTATTCACAAGTTCCTTCTCCTCTCCACCCTCAGACCCAAGCCATCAGGAAATCCTGGCTGTGCCACTGTGCTCTCTGAATCCTGCCTTTTGCCACTTTTCCCATTGCCATCATCTTCGTCCAAACCAACTGTGTGAATTGCAGGAGCCTTCCAGTGGGAGCCCTTCCTTGCTCCCCTGCTGAACCCTGCCAGGCCTTCTTCCCTTCTCACTGAGAAGAAAGTGCCAGGGCTTCTCCTGGTCTCCTAGGCCTCTTGGTCTCTTACTCACTTCATCATATTCCAGCCTCGGGCTGCTTCACTGTTCCTCGTTCCTTAAAAGAACTGATCTTCTCCCCAGTTCAGCCCGCCTGCCCTTCCTCTCCCCACTGTCCCCACATGGAATGCTCTTCCCTTGGGTCATTCCACGGCTGGCTCCCTCCCTTTGCTAAGGCCTCAAATCAATCATCGCATTTCCAGAGAGGCACAATCTTCAAAAGTAACATCCCTGTCACTCTATATTCTTTTATTCGACTTTATTTTCCTCATGATACTTGTCACTACTTGACCTTTGGGTTATCTATTGCCATGCAACAAACCATCCCAGACTCAGTGGCTTAACAATCCCTTTATTATGCTTGTGACCTGTGGGTCAGGGATGTGGGCGGAGAGCAGCTGGACCACCCTACTCCCTGTAGCATCCTGTGAGGTCACTCGGGGTATTCAGCTGGCAGCTGGGCTGGTATGGAGAATTCAGGAAGGCGTCCCTCTAGAAGGCAGGTGCAACAGAAGGCTGGGCTTCACTGCGTGCTCACCCTCCCATGTAGTGTCAGAGGCTCCCCATGTGTTATCTACAGAAGCATGTGGTGGCTCCAGACTACAAGAATGAGTGTTTATTCCGAGAGAATGGAGTGGAAAGTGCCAGTGTCCTTCATCCCTGAGCCAGAAGACTGGCACAGTATCACTTCCACACTATGGCTTGGTCAAAGTTGCCACAGAAACACCAGGATTCAGGTAGTGGGGACACAGACCTCACCTCTTGATGGGAGGAATATCAGAGACCTTCAATTTGCTGCCTTGACATTCTAGCCTGTATTCACCTGTTTAGTTTCATATATCCTATGCCATTCACCAGAATGCAGACTGTGTGAGCACTGAGACCCTTTCTGTCTTATTCACTGCTTTATCGCCAGCACCTAAAACAGTGCCTGGCACATAGGAGGGATCAGAATAATTGAGGGATGAATGCATGGATAATTGGCTATGTGTAGTACAAGATACTTCTCTTGTGAAGGTTTTGATTTCTTACTTGAAAAGTAGAGATGATCATTCTTGCCTTGCCTTCTTTTTGTGGAATCCTCAAGTGTCCTGGAGCAGGAGGAACTTCAGCCAGCCTCCAGCTCAGCCCCTGAAGGTGTGACCAGAGCTGTGTCTTCCCCTACTGGCGGCCACTCCCCGCCTTATGTTTCCTCCATCTGGACAGGGGTGCTGAGAAGACCCTTGGGGATGTGGTCTTTGGGAACACCTGAGTCAGCAGATGTAAAATCTGGTCCCAGCTCTGCTCATAAGCTGCTGTGGGTCCCTGGGTTGTCCCTTTTCTACTCTGGGCCTTAGGTTTCCTATCTGTAAAGTGAGGAGCTTGACATGAGATCACATTCTAACCACTTAGGGCCCTGCAGATGAGGGCTGCTAGGAGGGAGAGACGACTTGTATGACTTGAAGCCTCGTGATGTTTTTATTCTGTTGTTTTGAGAATAAAGGGCTCTGGGAGTGGGGCTAGGAGAGAATGGATATCAGTTTCCGTCTGTATGCTGCCAATTTACAAGCCAAGATGTGTATGCGTCTCCTGTCACACAACTGGTTCAGGATGTCCTCTGTCCAGAGACTCTGGAGGGGGGGGGGGTGGCGAGAGGGGTGGGGACAAAGCAGGCATGGTTAACAGCCTCTGAGACTGTGGATCCCATTCTTCACGACCTCCCAAACTGCCAGTGGCCTTGTTCTGTCTCAGAATGCGGACCTGGGGGGTTGCTGGAACCAGCCAGGAGCTCAGCGATGATCCAAAGGGATCAAGGTGAAGATACCCAGAGAAATCTCCCTGCCCCGCAGGAAGAGGCTGCACACTTTGCGCCTGCCTGCCCTAATCTCTGGGGCTCAGACTTTGTCAGAGCCCAACTTCCCTCATAAATCACCTGGCCTCCTGGTCTTTCTCTTCTTTAGTGTCTTTTGTCAGACACTGAAAGCCATTCAGGAAATCGAACCCTAAACCTCTCCTGACTGTGGCTCCAGACCCACCTTCTGGGAGCGGGGAGGAGAATGTCATGACATGATTTCCTGGGAACCTGCCTGGAGGGTAAGCAGTTCAACGAGCCTCCACTGCACACCTGAGCACCTACCTACCTGGCTGGGTGCTAGGAAATCGGGGATGAGGGAGAATTGGTCCAATGGAGCACTGCAGTATAATTGCCAGTGAATTTGTGGAGAGGTGAAGGTGGCATAGTGGGGAGCGAGGTCTGCACTGTAACCAGCTATTTTCATCCCGGAGTCAGTGCAGTGGGATCCTGGGAGAGGGCTTTTCACTCAGGGAAATAGAAGGATGAGGCAGGTTTGAAAAGCAGCGGGAGAGTATACGAATAGAGGGAACCGTAGATGCAAAGGCCCACAAACGAGCGGTGCCAGGGAAGACTCCCTGGAAAGAAAGGCACCCACTGGGAGTTGGAAAGGGAGGCCCAGGGAGAGGGCACTGCAGCCAGAAGGATTGAAGTGGGCAAGGGCACATGTGTACGCAGTGCCACAGGTGTGGGGAGGAGGGAGTGGAGGGGCAAGGCGCAGAAAGGGGTGAGCCATCAAGAGTTGGCAAGCCAACGGTGAAGGCAACCTGACAGGACGTGGCAGAGATGGGTGTGGAGGGCCTGCAATGCCTTGTTTAAGAAGTTTGGACTTGAGCAGCTGGAAGTTTGTTGCAAAATTTTAAGCAGCAGAGAGCACCAGATAGAGAAGTGTTTCAGGGGCCCTCTGTCTGGAGAAGAGCTGGACAGGGAGACACTGAGGTATGGAGACAGGTGAGGACATTGTGAGAGTTGTCCAGACAGGGCCCAGCCCCCGCTGGTCAGTACACAGAGTGCCCCTACTAAAGCTTCACTGCCATAGCACAACCCACCCCATCAGCCTGTATGAGCCCCTCTGTGTGGCAGGCCCTGTGCTGGGTCCTGGGCCTACAGAGGTGAAGACTGGCTCACAAGGAGAGCTGTCCAGTGATCTCAATGCAGCTGTATGGAGCAGGAGGCAGAGGCTGCTAGATGCTGTGACACTGGTGCCTTCAGTGGGACTTGAGAGGATGGAAGGGGGACGGAACTCCCATGTCCATTCAGCAAGCACTGGTTTGGTGCCTGCAGTGTGGAAGGCTCTGGGAATAAAACAGTGAGCAAGCTGGAAGTGGTCCTGGCAGTGGCACTCCCAGTTCAGGGGGTACTGAGAAACACCCAGGTAAGGACAGTACTCTTCGGGGAGGCTGTGATGAGGGGCTGGTACAGAGTGGGAGCTTGGAAGAGCTGGGACTGGGGGAAACAGTGAGGGCACTAGGATGAGGTGAGAGAGGCACCTGAGACTCAAAATTTAAGGAGATTCATTCTCTCAGGGTTGTGCAACAGTGTTGGCTCCTGAGGGCCAGGGCCTTGTAAACTTTGTGTTCTGGGGCCTCACTTTCCTCATCCTAGTCCTGGCCCTATAGGAAGCATTTATTCCTGTACTAACAAATGGGCTGAGACAGAAAGGTTGAGCAGGAACTAGAAAAAGAGAGGAATTTGTGGGAAGAGGGTTCCTGACAAAGGGAACAGCATGTGCAAAGGCCCTGAGGCCAGAGGTATGCTCCCATGCACTCAGGGACCTGCAAGTCATCTGATGTAGCCCAAGAGGGTCACAATGTGAGGCTGAGAAGTAGACAGAGCCTTGTAAGTCCCATTAAGGCAGTCAGGGTTTTGCTGTGGACATCACTCCACAGGCAGATCAGTATGGACTTGCTGGAGCAGATGAGGTTTGGGTTGAGCATTGAAGGGTGTGTAGAATCCAAGCACATGGAAGACAGGGAAGTGAGAGTATCCAGGTTCACTGTGAGGCCCTAGAGACCCTTCAGTCACACAGTCATCCAACTGGCTACAGGTGAGCTGTGTGCTCTGTGCTGGGCTTCAACCAGTGATGGGCCCAGGAACAGAGACACTACTCAAACCAAGATCTTTCTTGTAATTCCTTCCCATCCCATTCAGCGTCTGGGCAGAGGTCAGGGCAAGGAGACTGCCTCCCCATTCTGGAAGAAGAGCCAGAGGCTCAGAGAAGGCCTGGAGCTTGTTCAAAACTTGCGAACACCCGTTTGCAGATTGACTTTTTGCTAGAGGATTTCAGAGCTTAAAGGACAAGGTGATCTAAACTTTAAGGGCCCACCTATTCTTTCCCCTCTTAGTTTGGCAGCTGTGTCTGCATTGTTGGAGGCAGAAACAGCCTTTGCAGAGACGCTTGGGAGCAGTGGTCACAGGGAGTGGAATTTAGAGGCAGTAGGGTATAGGTAAGGCAAAACTTGTGAACACCAGGCATAAGGAGTACTCTGTGCAGGACATCTGGTGTTTCATCTCATTTGAATCCTCACCATAATCATAAAAGGTTGCTGTTATTACAGATGGAAAAATCAAAGCTCAGAGAAATTAGTTAGCTTCTCCCCAGGTCACAGAGCATGCAATGGCAGAGGCACACTTGAACCCAGGTGGCCCTGCTTTTGGGGCCTATAATCCTTCCTCTACACCATGGTGCTACTGGGGCCTAGGTCTACCGCTTACTAACTCTGACCTCCTGCAAGTGACTCATTCCCACTGAGCCTCAGTTTCTTTGCTAGTTACACGAAGAGGTTGGTTGAAGTCAATGGGCTAGAACAATACTTCTCAAACTTGACTGTGTCCATGCATCACCTGGGGATCTCATTAAAGTGCAAATCCTAATTCAGAAGGTCTGAGGTAGGCCCGAGAGTCAGGCTTTCTGACAAGTTCTGCTGATGCTTCTGGTTCATAGATTGCGCTTTAGGTCGCAAGGGCTGGACCATCTCCAAGCGCCCACCTACCCACAAACAATGACTCCTGCTGGGGAGAGGAGCAGAGACACTACTCAAACCAAGATCTTTCTTGGAATTCCTTTCCATCCCATTCAGCGTCTGGGCAGAGGTCAGGGCAAGGAGACTGCCTCCCCATTCTGGAAGAAGAGCCAGAGGCTCAGAGTAGGCCTGGAGCTTGTCCACTCCTGACCATGACTAGCCAGTGTTTATTGGGAGGGCTTTCTCCCTTCAACAGCCTCTTCTTGGCACCCTGAGCCAGCATCTCTCATGGTGGCATCTATCATCATGGATGGCCCCATATTTTTCCTAATGATGAGGCTCCTGCAGCCCCTCCTGATAAAGGAGCAACATCCTTGTGGCTAATGGAACATCAGCCTGCCCCTGCCATGCAGGCTGCTTGACGTAGAAGGGCATGGCTCTCTGGAGGGAAGGGCTCAGGAGAAGGGAAGCCTGTCCTCACGCCCACAGTGGCTCTGCAGTGCTTGGCTCTGGGATGGCTTTGGGCTTGTTAACTTGGAAGGGAGAAGGTGCCAAATCAGTGGATGTTTGCGGATGGATTTACAGGCCTCGTATTTACCCGTATTGTCAGGGAAACAGGACTACAGGGCTGAGTCACTCAAAGTGGGAAGGCTGCACCTGGCACCTCTGGTGGTCTCAGCCCCCCAGCCCTCAGGGCTGTTGCCACATGCACCAGGCCTTTACCCTTGCCTTAGCTCATGCTGGCCGCCCTTCCAAGCATGCCCTTCTAGCTTCGTGCTGTTCTCAATCTCAGCCCTTCCAGGCCTTCCCAGGCCCTTCGGGACTTGCCTCCCCACCCCACACTTCCAGCTCTGCATTCTGTGAGCTCGGCCTGTATCATACAGTCCCCACCACTGTGCTTGTGTGTACCTGGGTTGCATGGACTTGTTTGTGGGTAGATCTTGGTTTCCATCCACTTCTTGAACCTGGAACTAGGATTTATACTGTATCTGTGTCTCTCAGGTGAATCCACAGCCAGCACTTAGAAAGGCTGTTAGACTGGGTCCCCTGAAGCACGGAGGCTGGAGGAGGGAGGGATGGGCTGAAAGGTTTACACCAGCTTGTGATGCTGCACACCCCAGGGTAGTCTCCTCAGCCTCCTTCCTCACGAAAACTGTTTGGAGGATATGTCTACCCTCCACCCTTTCATCCTCCCCAACCCCTCTGTACACTTGGCCATTGGTTAGCAATGGCTACACCTCTCAACCAGAAAGGGACCTGCCACCCAGCGCTCAGCACAGCCAGCATCCTCGTGGCAGAATCCAAGGCAGTCTGAGGGGTGTGCTGGGGCTGCTGGGACCAACAGCTCCGCATGGCCAGAGATCCCTGGCAGATCAGGTATCCTCAGCATACACTATACAAAGTTCTCTTTCAAAGCTCTGTTCCTTGTCATTCTTTTTCTCAATGTAGTTTCCTGATGCTTTTTCAATTCTTCATCATGTAAAAAGGAAAAAAAAGGCTCTGTGAGGTGCTCATGTATCTGTTTTTAAAGTCCATTGTTAACACTGTCCTTATGGAGTGTGCAAGGAGACCAGAGAATGGGATGGGAATGTTTTGAGGGAAAGTGAGGAGGAGGAACTGGAGGTAGGACTAATAAAAACTAGAATTATAAGAGGTTTCTGTCCCATCTTGTGATGTAAAGGAGCTGACATTTCTGCACTGGGTTTCAAAAGAGGCTAGGTCAGTTTGCTGGAAATGTTAGGGGAATGATTCAGTTACTTTCTGGGCTGGATGACCTCTCAGGAATCAACGCTGGCTGGGGTCACACCCTGACACTCGACTCTGGCCCAGACAGAACTCCAGCCATCTCTGGTCACAGGCAGAACGTTGCCCTTTTCGCACCTGCAGGTTCTTAGTCACCAAAGGACCGTGACTCATAGAGGGTGGGATGGCCCCCTGCACCCGCCCGCCACCCAGCAGTGGAGCACTGGTCCTCTGCCACGGCCCAGGGGAACCTTCTTTCGTCAAAAGAAGCAGCTGTGGAAGCTGCACAGTGGGAGGAGGCTTTCAGTTGGTGTAGTCTATACTTGGTCTCTTCTGTTCCTCTTTCTGGCTCAGTGCAGGCAAAATTATTGCTTTGAAATGCCACACCATTTGTCCAGCAGCCCATCTGGGGCTCCAACAGCACCCACTCCAGCAGGAGAAGGTGGGGATTAGAGGGAGGATGCAAGGGCTGTAGGCATCTGTCCTGGTGGAGGAGATTATATTTTCTCCTGAGCTGCCACCCAGGCACTCCTTCTCCCGCTCTCAGAGAGAGCTGGCTTGGCCTGGGCCCCTAGGTGGACTGTGGTCCGGGGCAGGAGTCCACATTCAGAACACCCAGCGGGTGTCGGCTGGGGTAAAGAGCCTCTCAGCTCACAAAGTACTGCTGTGTCATAGTCCGCTTTGATCCTGTGTCAGTCACTGGGGAGCAAGTGAGCAGGGTGGGTGTTGCTGGAACCTAGACAGGGCTCTGGTGCAGGGTAGGCCACCCACTGGGATGAAGCCCTGGCCCCAGCCAAGGACTGAGTGATTCCCACCTGGCCCTAGACTGGGCCCTAACCCTGATCATGAACTCAGTTCTGCTCCTGGCCTCTGGTGGAGTCCCACCAACGCCTCTTGAGTCTGTCACCCTTTACATGGAGAGCAAGCAGCTGCTCTGTGTCTGGCACTAGGCTAGGCCCAGGCCATCTGCAGCCTGGGCCCCAGTCCTCTGGCCAGCCCACAAGGCTGCTTACTCAGGGAGCAAGAAGAGAAAGTGTAGATGCAAATCATCCCACTGGCTAAACGGAGACCAGAAGGGCTGCAGCAGCAGACAGTGGAAAGTGTGTGTCTTTTCAGATGGACAGGCCCATGTCTAAACCCCAATCCTGCCACCTTTTACCAGTGTGGCCATGGGCAGCTTACCTGGCCTTTCTGAACATGTTTCCTTACTGTCACCTGGGGACCACAGGACCTACTTTCCTAGTTGAGGTATGGAATAGAGATATTATTTAGACAGAATCTAGCACGTAGTAGGTACTCAGAAAATATCAGCTCCTTTAACTTTGTTCACCATCATTTATTGAGGAACTACTATGTAAATGGGTGTGAGGTCCTTTATTATATACCGGGGATATAGAGGTGACAGGCAGTGTCAGAATTTCTAGCACACAGTAGGTGCTTTGCAAATAAAAGTTCATGGGGCCAAAGAGTGTTTCAGAGACATTTGGCTTCACTGAGCCCCACACTGTCAGGTTTTCTGAGCATCTTTGCAACATACAACAAAAATCCAACCAGTTTTAAAATGGAGCAGAGGTACCATTGTGTAGGTGGGCAGGGGAGATGGAGCCTCCAGCACTGAGACGTCAGCATGGGACGCCTGGAGGGAGACAGTGACTCTGTGTTTTCTGCCTGTGATGAAGCCTGTGCGTGTCAGGCTGGAGAGTGCTGGGAGAATCCAGGAAGGGCTTAGGAAGCTTCTGCTCAGCCCACCAGCCCCACTGCAGGCTTGTTTTCCTAGACTTCCTGGCCTGGAGTCAGAGGGAACGTGTGTTTTTGCATCTTTAGAGGTCATCATCTCTGGCCCAGGAATGCCTCCACTTCTGGAAATTCACAGGTCAGCCTGACCCTGCCACTGGACCACCCTGACCATACCTGGAAGGTCTGAAGACAGGGAGAGACACCACCAAGGGAGAGGTTTCTTAAGCTCCAAGCACAGAGGAAATGCTGAGGTCTACTTTGACAAGCACTGAGTGCCACGTGTCTGGCCAAGTGTGGTGCAGTGTGCCGAGGATGCAGACCTCAAGGGCATTGCTAGATCCTGTAATAAAGTGAGTAGTCTCTGCAGTCAGAGCAGGCTCTGCAGTGGAATGAACACCACACTTAGGGTCAGAGAGGTGGGTTACAGTTCTGCATGCACCACCGACCCTGGGTGGCCTCAGGAAAGCCCTGTTCCTTTGCTGGGCCATCTTAAAAAAAGATATGAGGTCTATGAGGTCCCCCAGACCTCCCACAGTATTGTTTATTAATTAATTCATTCATTCATTCATTCATTCATTCATTCATTCATTCATTTATTCTGAAGCACCTGTTGCACACAGCCCTGCGCTCACACTGCAGCACAGCCCAGGCCAGGGTCCAGGGCTGCCAGAGAACTCTGCACAGGACACAGTGTGGCTACACTCTGTTTCACTCCTATCTTTGACTACAAGAGTCTCGGCTGCTTCCAGAAAAAAGACTCAGAAAAATCAAGCCTTAACCTCTTCAGGGCAACCCTGAGGAATGCTTTTGGCTTTCAAACTGGATTCCAAAGAGGCAGCACCAACTCCAGAGCAGGGCAGGTGGGCAGCTCCCAGGGAAGTTGCCCCGCTTCCCCAGGGGCCACCTTGAGCAGACAGTGCTCCTTTGGATGAAAATGCTCTGACTCAGAGTCTCACGATCTGGGTCATGCATCATTTTGAAGACAGAGGGGTCTAGTGTCTTCAACCTATGGCACGCTTGACCTCATGTTTCTGGGGATTAGGTGTAGGGTAGAAAGTGCAGAGAGCTAGGGTTGACTTGCCATGTGACCTTGGACACATCACTTCCCCTCTCTGAATCTCATTGCCTTCCCTGTGCAGAAGGATCGTAACACCTGCCTCTCCCTGCCTCCTAGACATGCTGAGCCCTTGCTATGTGCCTGCTACTGGGCATGCATTGTCTCATCTTGTTCTCAGGAAAACCCTGTGGTTCAGGCATCCTGGGCATTCCCATTTTACTTGGAAAACACCAAACTCTCACACCCAAGGAGAAAGTAGCAGACCAATTTCTCAGGTATTTGGGCTTTCTGTGAAAACACTGTTCAGGAAGCTGAGGCCTGTTTGTTCCTAGGTGCCTTTCCATCTCTTCTTCTCCCATTCTTCCTCCACCTCACCCAGGAACCTCCTCAGCACCTCTTCACCTATTTAAATCTTCCTATCCTTCCTGACCCCGCACCAGCACCCCATCCTCCAGGAAGCCCTTCTTGATGTCTCCACTTCTAAGCTCTCCTAGTTCTTGAGAGTCATTTGCTCATGGTGACACACACTGTGCTCTCTGTGTGCCTTACTGGAAGGACTAATTACATGAGCTGACTGGAGGAGTGACCCAGCTCAGGCACTGGGTGGGGCTCACCTGGAGGAGTGAGCCAGCTGTGGCACAGGGGCTGACATGGAGATATGAGTTCTATTTCCCTGGGTGGCATCCTCTCTACAATTCTTTCCCTGTGCAGTGTCCCACTAGAAGGCCCTTAGGAACTGTCTAGTCCAGTGTAGTCCTCTCATTTTACAGATGAGGAGCCTGAGGTCCATACAGAGGTATTCGTTTTCCAGAGCTCACCTGGCAAGGGGAAGGGCAGAATGTACCAACAGCCAAGCTGCTCACCCCAGCTCTCCTGGGAGAGCCTCACGGAAGCTCCTCTCTGCCTGCAGCTGCCTTCCCAGGACAGGACTGCACCTCCACTATGGCGAGGGCTGAGTGCATGCCGTGCGTTCCTCACACAAGCAGCCAGCCACACACTCCTTCATTCACTCATCCATCCGTTCATTTATTTACTTACTTCATTTGCTACTTATGCATTTAATCACTTATTTACTCCCTTATTCACTGGCCCACTTACTCGGTTATCGCCCCATTCATTTAACAAGCAAACACAAGGCACCAAGTGGGCACTACCTGGGAAGACTGATAATCAGACAATGGCCTCCAAGGAGACACCCAGGCAGAGGAGGCATCCAGACAGGTCTCCAAGGATGAGCAGGGGTTCTCTGGTGAGAGAGGAGGATGGAATGTCCCTCAGGTCCTGAGGAGGTTCTCTGGGGCCACTTAGACCTGAGCTACCTAAACCCTTCTGCCCCTGTCAGCCTGGGCAGAAGGCACTCGAGGGCCCCCATCTGCTCACTCCTTGTCCTGAGTCTGCGGGTGTGGTAACTGGTTTTCCTAGGCTGTGTGGGGGCATAGGAGGCGGGGAGTCTGGTTGGATGCAAAGACCTTGGTCTTCTCTTTCCAGCCCCATCTTGGCTGACGGCCAGTCTTCCAGATGATTATCCGGGGTGCATGCCCATGTGGCCTCCTCCACCACCACTCCTCTGCCTCAGAGGAGAGGAAGAAAGGGAGTGGAGGAAGAGGGGGTTAGTAAAGTCAACAAAAATGTCTTTGTCTGGTAGGATAGCAGTTGAGACCACTGTGTTTGGAATCAAACAGACCCGGATTCAAATTCTGCTCTGCCACTTAATAGGGAAGTGACCTTGGCCATGTCCCTCTGGGCCTGTTTGCTTCTCTGTAAAATGTAACAGCATTGAACTTACAGGACCCACCCTGACACACCATAGGTTCTCAAGATGTGGTGTGTAATGTTTGTTATGCTCCATGATTGTCAAGTTCTTCCTGTGTGTCAGGCTGCCTGAAAGGTGCTGGGAATCCAGATAGCTGAAGCATTCGTACCCCGGGGCACAAAGGTAAACAGGCGACTCTGGGCTGTCCACGTAGTGTGGCAGGGCCAGGGTCTGAGGTCTACTTGGGGCACTCAGAAAAACCCTAGAAGGCTAGAGAGAGAAGATGACATTCTAACGGGGCCTTGAAAGTCAAGTAGGAGGTTTTTTCCTGAGCGCCGGCAGCACCTCTGGCTGCTGAGGCTTCCTTCTGACTCTCGGTTCCTCCACCTGCAAACTGGGAGCAATAACTGTTGTGAGAAGAAGGCAGAACAGTGCATGTGAAGAGGCTTTGTAATGGGAGTGAGCTACTTTTCACAAAACAAACCCAGCCTTATCTAGCATCCGGGCTCTATAGTGCTTCCCCTGCGCATAGATACATGCCCACATGCACATCCCAGACCATAACAGGAACCCAGGAGCATTTCCCCGGGAGAAGAGTGGGAGGGGACAGGAGCTCTGGTTTCTAACCCTGCATTAGAGCTTGGGAAGAATGTTCCATGAGTGGTGGAGGCAGAAGCTTCTCTCACCACATTGTCCTGCTGCACCCTGCCCTCCCCTAGACGGGACAGAGTGATTTTGCACTATGGCAGGAAAGAGGCCAGAATCTCAGAGGAACGTCCTGGACATACACGTCTAGCATCTCAGGCTCACTATCTAGTGGTTTTGAATTCCTGCCCTGTCTGGACTACCAGCCCCAGTGCCCCTGCCTCCTGGAAGCCCTCCTGACCTTCCCTAACCCCTCTCAGGGCTCCTCACAAGGGTCCATGCTCTAGCGGTCTCACTTTGAACAGGCACTGTTTTAGGACCCTTGTTTTCCCTTCCAGGGAATGGGCACCCTTGGGCAGCATTGTCGCCGGGTCTTCTCCTGTGTGGCCCACTGTGTGCTCATCATGGGAGCAGGCCCAGGGCCTGTGGGGTCTTCTTCTCAGCTCCATGGCCCACAGTCCTGCAGAGCGGTCTTTGGGGTTGGCGTGCTGCATGCTGGAGTCAGTCTGCAACACCTGGTGCAACCCCCCGGCTCTGCTCTACAGGAGCTGTGCTGTGAACTGGTCAAATTAACCTTGAAGAGCTTGTTTCATCATTTGTAAAATGGGAAAATAATGTGTATTTCATAAAACTATTTTAAGTGCAGACTTTAAACTGTGTAAAGTGCTTCAGCCCATGCCTGAGGCATAGTAGGGGCTTTCAATGTGTGACTCAGCTGGGATATGGGCAAGGGAGAGGATTGAAAAGTGAAAATGGAAAGAAGAATAAAAGGGAAGTGGGTTTGACTAAGGGAAGAGAACAGGACTGATGGGAGGGCAAGAAAAGGAGGGAATGAAAAGCCCCTCCTACTGTTCCCTTCCTGATTCCAGCCCCAAGTCCTGCTGTTTCCCCAAGGCGCTCTTCTCCAGCCACACAGGCAGCTTCTTGCCATGTGTATAAGGTTTTTCACTTCCATTCTTTCAGCCATTGCTCTTCTCCCTGTGTGAAAGGTCATTTTCCTCTTCCACCTCTCTAAAGTGCTCCCTCCTCCTGAAAGTCCTCCTTGACTGACCCTGTCTGTAGTAGTTAGCTCCTCCCTCCTGCAGGGCTCTCCCAGGCCCCTCTGCTGTTGCCCTCTGTCACAGCAATCATCACAAGGCTGATCTGTTTGCATAACAGTCCCCCCACCCCCAGACCATGAGTTCCCTGAGGCTGCGGGGGAGGGGAATGTTGGATTCATCTTTGTGGCTCCAGCGCTCAGTGATTGTTTGAATGATTAATGCATGAATAAACGAATGAATGAATCAATGAATGAACAAATGGCTGTGAAAGGAGACATGAAACAGGGAGGCTTGTTTAAGGGCCTGTGCGCATTGGTTTGGTCTCCCTCTATTGCTTACTGCGTTCCCCAGCCTCCCCAAAGTCTGATGCTCCTCCTTGAGTGAGAGAGGTGCTGGAGCTTCAGGGACCCCTTTGCCACTCCTGTTTCCCTCAGGGCTGCCTCAAGCCTTCTCAGGAACCCCAGGTCCTTACAGACCTGCAGAAACAGCCTCCCTCTCCCTCCCTGAACACCCACCCCCAAAACAAACACAGCCACTGCCAGAGAGCCACAGGGCTTGCAATGAAAAACAGGTGTCTCCCAGAGACCTGTCAGCCTCTGCTGTGAGGCAGCTGGGGGTCACCACCTCAGGGGCAGGGGAGGGGTGGAGCACAGCAGGGCTCCCCCTGAGTGTTCTGCTCCCAGGGCCCAGCACCGGGTGCAGCAGCCACCTCGTGCCCTGTTACAGGAGACTGTGACTGCTGACAGGACACCCTCAGTCCCTGGCCATAGGAGCCCGGGTGCTCTGGTTCTGGCAGGCCCTTGCTGGGGCCAGGCCTCAGAGAACAGCTGGGCATGGACAAAGGCCTAGCTCTTGGGGGCAGTTCTGCCCCACTGTCTCAGACTTCAGCTTTGCTCTGGGGAGTGAAAAAGCCTGGGTGTTCTAACCATCTGGTTTTCTTTCCTCCTTAGCCCCTTGTGAGCTGTTTGAGATTAGGTACCTTATTTTCCCTCTTGGAGTCTTACTTCACTTATCTGTAAAATGGGTCTATAAAGAACCTCTCAGTGGGTCATGGAATGGAACTGGGTGAGGCAGCTCGTACGTGCATGTGTGTACATGACCCAGTACAGGGCCTGGGGTATAATCCACATTTATTAAATGTCAACTCCCATGCCTCTGGCTTTGGCATCCATCACTGAGGGGCTGTGTGTGACCTTGAGTTGTTACTTTCAACTGTCAGGGGTCTTTAAGAAGGGTCTATAGCCTCCACCTGCTCCCTTTCCTCCTGAGGCCCAGATCTAGGGAGCTGCTTCTAGTCTGCCACACAGGTCACCTCGTCTGTTGTTCCTCCCAACTTTTGTGTGTGAAGTTCCTCTGCTTGGAATGCCTTTCCCCAGTGGTCTCACTCCTTTCAGTCTCAGACATTCTTGTTGATCATCTGCTATTGCTGCCGGTGGAAATGGGGTACTTTCACGGAGCTGTGAGAAAAGCACTTTCAGGGACCCATGCGTGGGAGTGTTGTGGTAAGACTTATTGGGATAAAAATACAAGGCTGCCCCCGGGTTCCCAGTGTCTCAACTCCAATGGTCCCACTGTGGAAAACGTCCAGCCTTGTCTTCATCAGGCCCAGATATAGGGCCAGGGTCCAGAAGTTCTGTGCCATTGGTTCAATCCATGTCAGTTAGTCCAGTTCAGCCTCTGCCCCCATTTGGCTAGCTCAGTCCTGTTTCTGCTGCATCCAGCCGGTGTCATGTTACTGCACCCAGGCCCACACTTGGAGTCCACCCTGTTGCAGGGTCCAGGCAGCTGCTAGACTAGCAAGGCTACTATAGAGAGAGGACATGCTGTGCTACAGAGAGAGAGAGAAAGAGGGAGAGAGAGAGAGAGACAGAGAAAGCACTTTATCAAGCTCAATTTATATTATCTCAGGGTTGGGAAGGACCAGGTACTCTTTCAAAATAATTAATCAAGTTTCCAGTCCTTTGTGGGGCTTGTGTTGAGTTGTCCCCCTAACCTATTTCTAGATCATCCCAGGGTTCTGTGTCCCCTATCTAACCTGATCTTTTTTACCTGGCTAAGCTCTGCCCCTTATGGTTGCCGTATTAGTTTCTACTATGCGTCCCTTATAGTAGAAGGACCCCGCCCTGCACCAACCTTGGCTTCTACTGGGCATTCACCCAGCAGAGGAATTTCTCCTTTATTTTTTCATTCCTCACCCCCATAGTCCAGGCAAGTGGACTGGTTGTGCCTTGAGGAGATTGGAAAGCTGGCCCTTCCTTTCCAGATGGGGGAGGGAGGGGTATTAATCCCCTCGTCAGGCAATGCTGCAGTCCCCTGGGGTGTCTGAAGCTATAACTTCCAGACTTACTCAGGCTTATTTATACTCAGTTCCCTAGTTGTTTAGTCTCCTTAATGTCTGATTGATTCCCTTTGCTCCCTTCTCTTTTATTAATATCTAGCTACCTACACTAACACGATGTGCCAGGCACTATTCTGTAAGTACTTGGAAGACCTGGTGAGCAAGCCCTGTCTGCTCCTCCTGCTCCCAAGCACTCCTGTTCCCTGCTATATCTGCCTTGTGAAATTTGCCTCATTGTACTGGAGTGGGCTATTTTGCGTCTGTCCCCACATGACTGAGCTCCAGGACGACAGGATCATGTCTAACCCACAGCACTGGGCACAGAGGGCCATGTCTTTCTGATTCACTATGGACCCTCAGCATTCACCCTATTGGCTGAATAAATGAAGGATCACAGCAAACTAGGCTCCCTGGGACCCAGTAGAAGGGTACCTCTACCTCCCTGGCCAGTTTCAGACTCTGCTGACTGGGCTCCCTCAACAGTGCCAATGCACAGCTCTTCCTCTCCAATGGGGGCTGGGCCCAGACACCCTGAATGTTTTGGTGATGGAGGGAAAGAGGCCCAGTGGGTGCAGGAGGCCTCTTCTATATTTGTACTGGAAGCTGGCTCCTTGCATACCAGCACTCAGCCCTGATTTCAATTATCCAATTGCGCACTGCTGCTAAAATTGCCCATGGGCAAACGAGCTGGCTCAGCCCCTTCCTTCATTAATTCCAACAGTCCATCACACTGCGCCCAGCTCTGTCGTCTTCCCCTGGAGGCCCGCTCTCCCCCTTACAGGCTCAATAGAATCTGTTCAGGTCACCAGGATGGGAACCTGAGAAAAAGCGCTGAGGGGAGGAAATTCCCTAAGAAAAACATTTGTGTGTGTGAGAGGTTTCAGGTCAGATCCTACCCTCTTCCTGATGCTCTGGTGTCTGCCTCATGCTCACATTCTTGGGGCTGGTTCTGGCCTAGAAGGCTGGGCCAGGACTAATTTTTGCCAAGATTGCTGAAAAGGAAGGTGTTTGTGGTCTTTGGGCTCGCCTTCAGGGACAGCGGCAGGGCTTGGGGCTCACAGCTGCATCTGTCAGGTATGGAAGTTTTTTCAAAGGTGAATGATCTCTGTCATTTCCAGTTATCCAGACCCTGCCATGGGTGTGTCTGGAAACAGTGGGAAGTCTACAGAGTATCTAGAAGCACTTTACCCAAATCAGGCAGCCACGTAGGACTACAGATATGATACAGGATATGGAGATAGGCAGGGCTGGATTCTCCATTTGGGTGTCTAAGTTATTGATCAACTGTACCTAGCTTCCTCATCTATAAAATGGCAACAGGTATACCCCTCATTAGAGTTGATGTGAAGATTAAGAGAGATAATATTTGCTTGTGTAGGCACATAGTAGGTTCTTTCCCCTCCTCTCTATACGTCCCTTTTTGCTTATAGTTCTTCTGATGTTTTCAATAAAAAAAAGACATATCTGCTCTTCTCCGGAAGCTAGGTGATAGGGCAGTGTGACAGATAGGAAAGGAAGGGAGAAGGGAGGTGGGGACTCCACACTTTGATAGGTGTTCACATTCATGGGGTGCTAGCCACCCCATGAGTTCCCATCCAGGGTCTGTGCTGAGGCCTCAGGGAACCAAAAAAACATCCACCTTGAGTATCATCCATTCAAGTATGGTGGAGAAGAGTGGATGCCTGAACTAAGGGTGAGGGGCAGAATAGACACCAGGTAAGCCGCCAGCGGGAAATGCTGGAACCCAAGTTTCTTACTGTCTTTCTGCCATCACAAATGGCATTGTGTAGGTCACTCCCATGCATCCCTCTTCCAGTGGGGTAACCACTGGGAGCCAGACTGGCTTCCTGCAGCCAGATCATGTTTCCAGCCCTTAGGGCAGTTGGATAAAAGCCTGCTCCCTCCCTAGTCCTCATGGATGCTGAGGAGAGAGTGGATCTGTGTCTAGAGGAAGTGGTAGGAGTGAGGCAGGAGGGCTTCAAGGATCTAAAAGAACCAGGGTTCAGCATGGAGAAGAGGCACTTGGGGAAGAGGAAGTCACTTTCCCCAAATATCAGAAGGAAAAGACAGGTTCACAGAAGACCAAGCTGGACTTGGTGGAGAAACAGAATTGGAAAGGGACAAGGATTTTCTCAGAGTCCAGCTGCCCAGCCACTTGGGGAATTAGCCAGCAACCTGCTGCAGGGGGTATGTCAGTGGGATTGGGCACGCTGCCTGGCCAGCCTGGGCTCTTCCCAGCTTCCAGGCCACAGACGGGCCATTTCCTCCCTCTGAGTCCCCCAGGTCTTCTTCCCTGCCCCATGGGGAGAATAATGGCTAAGGAGTGTAAAACGCACCCGCACCGGCCCCCAGGACATGGCATGCCTAGGAGGAGGAAGTTCTGTCATGCAGGGCCAGGCACACAAGAGCCACCTTGGAGTGTCCCCACAACCTGAAGTGACCGGATGAGCCCCAGTGTGCATCACCGCAAGCTTGGGCAGCCCTGTCAGCCCTCCCAGCATGTGTAAATACCCTCCCAATGAGTTCGAACTCAACCACTCCAGGAAATGTTACAAATTGCTTTCCACCAGATCACATACTAGATTTTCCATGCCACCTCCAGCACATTTTCGGGAAATCCCAGGTGGTGGTGATGGGGACTGAGACCCTCCAGAAAGGGCAAGGCCCCGGCAAACTGAAAGACGGCTGGGTTTTATTTAATCATAAGTGCACATACATCTCAACCTTTGAATACTGTAAAGGAAAAAAAAAAAAAGCCCAGCAAACCAAAAAAACACACACATCGCTTTGCTTTGGAGGGTAATTACTCTGAATTCAGTTAAACCAACTTGCTCTAGCTAACTAGATTAGTTTACATCTTGTGGTAGAAAAAGAAATACAAATTACTTAGATTGCAATAAACCATGTTTTTCTAACTAAATAGATTAGTTTATATCTTGTGGCAAGAAACAAGAAAGGGAATGGCTCAGAAATGCCTGTTGCTCACTCCTGCCCACTCACTCATCCAGGGAAGTGTGTTTTCTGTGTGGCCTCTAGCCCCTGACCCCGTGTCTCCCTCAGCTCCCTCCTCCAAGAGACGTAAAGAACTGAGACTAGGAAAAAGATAAACAAAACCACCTCCAGCCCAAGTGCTTTGATGAGGAGGCCAGAGTGCTGTGGGTTGCATGATCCTCACAGATTCTATCCACTCTCACAAACATGTGCTTGCTGACTGCCTGCCTACTATGTGCAGGGCATGGGGCTGGGCACTGAATGGGGCAGGCCAGCTCCATCAGTGAGAAACCCACTGTAACATTCTGCATAATTTCATTTCATATTGGGCTCTGCAAATTGTACGACCTGTCCTAAAGGAGAGACAGGGGATAGAGGAAGGACAGGCTTTGCCTCTGGGAGCATGTGGCCTCACAGGAACTCCTGATCTCTTCCTGAGGCAGGGACCCTGTTGGACCCATGTCCAAGGCCTCACCCATATGTGGCTGGTGCATTGTCCTAACCAACTCCAGACATTTCAACGACTCAAGGATTCTTTGGCTTTTCTCCCCACTAAGAATAAAAGACACTTGCACCCCAGTATCTGTGTCTTTCTACCCTAACATGGCCCTGGGAGGAAAAGATAGCTGGGACCAGCAGTTCTGAGGAGATTCATCTCAGTGGGCATCTCACCCAGGCCTGTCCCCACAGCAGGTCTCCAGGTCTCTCCAGTGGAGAAAACTACCAGAATGCTGCCCTGATCCAGGCTGGGGAGTCAAGAAAGGCCTTCCATGCTTTCAGGAAGTCAGTCTTGAAGGATGAATTAGTTATTTCCTAGTTCTTTAACCTCCCTAACCTCAGTGTTCTCATCTGTGAAATGGGGTTAGCAAGAGTACCCACCTCATACAGTTAAAATGACAAGTATAATACATATCCATATGTATTTAATAGATGTCAGTCACTATTAAGGGCAGATCCAGCAGAAGGACTGGCAAGACAAAAGCAGAGGGTGACCAATGCATATTCCACTCAGGAGGCTAGTCTGGGAGATGGGCAGTGGAGGGCAGCAGGAGATGAGCCAAGGGGTCAGGAAGTCCTCCCTTATGCAGCCCCTCTCCGCCAGCCTCTACCTGTGCACCACGGCTCAGTGAAGTGGGTCTGCTCCTCCTGCCCGGGAGCTGCAGTCACGCAGAGCCATCGAGGGCTGGCTGAGGGCTGGCCTTTTTGCAGAGCAGGCACAGAAAAGGGCAGCAAGAGGCAGGTGTTCCAGAATGCTGGGACTGTCCTATCCAAAACTTCCCTGGTAAGTGACAGGATTGTGGTGACCGTGCAGGGCCTGCTACAGCCCAACTGGAAAACTGGTAGATTTTGTGCGGCAGGCCTGGTGCCCAGCCAGCATGGGTTGACGGCATAAAGGCCAGAGAGGCTTGGAGGAGCGAGAGCTGCAGACAGGATGGAAGGGAAAGAGGGACAGAGGAGGTGGTGAGAGACAGGAAATGGGAAACAGGGCGAGGCCAGGAGCATGAGAGTAGGAGTCAGAACAGACTGAGCTCCCATCAGCTTATCTGCAGGACAGCAGCAGCCCTGGCGGGAGTGGGTGTGAAACCCATTTACAGATGAGGAAGCTGAGGCTCAGAGAACTTTGTGACTTGCTTGAGTTTATCCAATTAGTGATCTGATTCCAAAGTTTTCTCTTTCTCCTCTTAAAATCATGCTAGCATGTATTATTATGGAGTATGCCACCTTTACAAAAAACAAACAAAACATTATAAAATGCCACCCTCTGGCAGAATAATGCTGTCAACATTTGATGCAGATCCATCCAGACATTTCCTCATGCAAATCTGTGTCGGTACATGTGCCCGTAGACGAAGGCATATTTGTAAAAATGGGCTCATCACTGCACATCCCGTCCTTTATTCAGTTCACGGTAGGTCGTGACAGCTTTCCACTGCAGTGAAAACGTGCCTGTGGTGTCATTTCTAGTGGTCACAGGGCACATTTAGCTCATTCTCAGATTTCTGCAGTCACACAGGAGCGAACACTTCTCACGGTGACTTTCCAAGGAGAAAGGAAAAGAAATTAAAAAAATGTGTACTGGAAGAGGTGGCAAAATCCTAACCAGTCCCTCTTTCCTTAGCCCGAAGCATGATAAAAAAGCATCAGGCCCAAAAGTCAGGTTCAGATCCTGGCTTCCGTCCATGTTTACGGGGCAACCTCAAGCCCTGATTCCTGTCTGAGCCTCGGTTTCCTCTCCTGTTGAGTAGAAGGGACACAGGGAATGTGAAAGGGGGGTGGTGGGTGTATGACACTGGAGAGAGTGATGCTCAACAATAATTTCTGAAATTAGTCTCTATTCTCACAATTTTCTTTAAGAGAGGTGGACTACCCTTTCTTGGTTAAATATCCCCTTTATTCTGCAGTGGCTGAGGAGAGCTTAGCCATCAGAATCTGGCCACCACAGACTCCCTTGTAAAAAGCCATGTTAGTGGCCCAGCCGACAAATGAACAAGTCCCTCAACATGAGAGTGTTTCCAGTAAGTGTGAAAGCGTACTTGCTGAGGCGGCCTGGGCCCCGTAGCCCCAGCAGCTGGAGGTTATGGCATCCTTGCCTGAATAGCCACATTTTTGTGCCTGGAACATGTGTGTTATTGGAGCCAGACTCCTTCCCACCTCCTCTCCAGATCAGCACGGCTGGTGCTTACATGGGCTGCCTGTCGTGTGCAGGTAGGGGGCTTTCAAGCCTATCCCCAGGGCAGGCCCTAGCTGTCCATGGGAGGGGCTGAACCTGGGCAGGCACTGTGTGTTTCTAGGGCACGTCATGCCTGCTGCCAGAGGAAGACAGACAGCACAAGGGATTGACTCTGGTAGGACCCCCACCAAGCTCCCAGCTGCCCTTGAGGGCCAGACCAAGGGACCTGCATTTGTTTTCTGCATTGTTAAGTTGTCTTTTGCTTTTAAGGATCTGTCATAATATGAGCCATGCTCACTAGGATTCTGGGCCCCTGTTCCTTTGAACCGCAGGGGCAGCTGTGAAGAAATCCCACTTTCTCTGTGGGGTGGTAGACACCCCCCAGCCAGGCTGCCACCAAAGTGGGGTTGCAATCTACCAGGTCCAGACTTGGAGTCCCTGGGCAGGTTTGACGGAGCCCTGCCATGCTCAAACCCTGTCAGGGGAGAGTAGAGCTGAGAGCAGGGGAGTAGCAGCACACTCAAGACTGCGACCAGAACCACCAGATTCTCAGAAAGGCATTAATTAGTGCACCACGGAGAGGCGCATGGAGCTGGGCGCTCAGTGGCCTGGGCCCAGTCCAGCTCTACCAGTGTTGACCTTTAGCAAGTTCCTTCACCTCTCTGAGTCTAAGTTCCCTCATCTGTAAGTGGGAAAATAATAGTAACCACCTCACAGGCTTGTTTTCAAGATCAAATGATTTAGGAGTTCCTTTGATGAATCATGCAACCACTGAGCTCAGTGCCTGGTATGCGGCAGACACCACAGATGTGGCTATCAGTGTTTTTCCTTCACGGGGCCCACTGCTGCAGGTAGAGCATCGGAGTGGAGAATGTTCAGAGCTGGGGGGTCAGGAAACCTGGCTGCTGATCCCAGCTCTGCCATGGGCCTGTGGTATGACCTTGGTCAAGTCTGTGTCAGTCTTTCAACCATCCTTAACTCATTTCTGGGCATGGGAAATTGAGAGGCAACAGTAGAGCGGTGAAGATCCCCAAACACAGTAATAACTCAGAGTGCCTGCATGTCAGAGTGGCATGCATGGGGACCAAGGGCTGGTAAGGTAGGGTGTGACAGCTAGGAGGTTGGCCTTCTGCAGAACTAAAGCCATTTCTTGCACCCCTCTCTTTCCCTCTGAAACTGGTTTAGTGTTGGAGATGTGAGGTGAGTCCTTCCAAACACGTATGTTGGTATGACACATACCAGAGAGGCCAGGGCCTAACAGGAGGGATGGGGAGAGAAACAAGAGAGGTAAAGAAAAGAGAAAGAGGAGAAGGAGAGAGGAAAGAAGGAGAGAGAGACATACAGCAAAAGAAAAAGACAAGGGTTTATAGAAAACCACAGAGCAGGAGACATGGGTCAACCTTGAAGGATATGAAAGGATAGATTTCCATCTGAAGTGGAAGTGCAGCCACAAGAGGATGGAAGAACCAGGTAGATGCAGGGTCAGCTGACTACTCAGAGAACACCAACCAGAAACAGTCCAAAGAGGGAGGCAGAGTCAGGGGATTCTTCAGGCAGCTTCCTGCTCAGACACCTAGCTAACACCCCTTCCCCAGCCCCACCTGCCAATGCCCAGGCCACGCAGTTGGTTCTCTTTGCTCCTCCCGCCATAGTGTCCCAAGACTTGGATCCTTGGAGAAAAATGAAGGAGTGGAGTATAAAATTAGTAACATTTAGTGAGACCCTCCAGGCATGAGCCAGGCACTTATACATGTGTTGCCTCACTTAGCTTAGCCTTTCGAGTGCCCCTCGCCCCATGGATCTCTGCTCTGGCAGTCACGACTTCTCCTAGGGTCACTGTTATTTGTGCTCCCATCCCTTCCCCTCCCTTTTGACTGGGAGCCCCTGGAGGGCATGCTCCATCTTAGTGTCCTCCAAGCCCCAGGCTCCAGCTTCAGAATGTTGACTGGTTTCTGTTAAATTAAATCTAATTAATCTGAAGGGAAGCTTACTGAAATTTAATTCACGTGATTTCCAGCCTTAAGAGTCAGTTATATTGGGAGAGATGGGGAGGAATTAATACTCAGAAAATAGAGTATATAATATCTGGAGGGCAATGCTTACTCAAGTGGAAGCATGGGTGAGGTTCCTGGCCTGGAGGCAGGTATGTGATGGGGAGATGTTTGGGCACATTCTGGCAGAGGGGAGGGCAGGGATGAGCACTGGAAGAGAGCCCTCCCCTGGGTTGTGGGTTGACATGATTTTCTGGGGCCCTCCTCCCTCTTGTGTCAGGTTGCCCCTGAGGAGAGTTGATGACATATTATAGGCGCTAGGTTAGAGGACATCTGGGGCAGCAGCATCTTCCTGCTCCATTCCTGTGACCACAGAAGCATGGTTTCCTGCAGGGGTTGGGGATTGCTCCAGTAAGAGTTTGCCCAGAATGGGAAAGGACTCATTATGTCGGTGTCTCCACCTATGGAATCAAGTCTAAACTCCTCTGCCATGTGTCCCCAGTGTGGACCCTGCAAACTACACCACCCTCATTTTTTCCTGCCCCTTTCCCTCCCGCCCATGCTTCATACATATACCCCTCACTGCTGCTCCTATACGCTGTGCTTCCCCCATCCCAGCTTTGGTCACTCTGTCCCATGTCTTTTACTGACCTCGCTGATCCTGACCCATTAGCGCATCCTACCTCCCCATTCTTCAAGGTCAGGCTCAGATTCCTCTTCCTCCAGGAAGCCTTCCCTTCTTTCCCCATTGCAAACAACCATCTCCCTTCATTGCCTTGTTGCAGCTTTTTCTACATGCTTCATGCTATTTTATGCTCCAGTTAAGTTTTCGAGGAATATCCATCTCTCCTTTTCCCCCAAGTAAGCTTCTGAGGGAGTTCTGAGTCATGGGTTCATTGCACAGGGCCTGACCCAGAGATTGTGTTCAGTACTTGAGTATGGGTGAGGGAGAGCAACCTGAAGAGGCAGGCAGATCCTACAGCCTGGTCTGCTGGAACCTCTGGGGCAGTGGGGGTAATTAGGGGTACCTGTGGTTAATAATATTTACTGGGTGTTAAGTTTTTAGCCTAATGTGGGGTTTAGCAGCCATTCTCATTTATGGTAATGGGAGGCATGTGCGCCCCTGAGGGATTTGGGGAGGGGACTCCCTCCACCTTTCTTCAGACCAGTTTCGGAACTCCCCCTCCCCCACCAAAGTCTAACTGCCCTGGCCAGGGAGCCCCAGAAAACCCTGCGGGGGTGGATATTTGGTTTCTAATAATTTTCTTGGGCTCTCAAGTCCTGACCCCACCCCAGGTAGCTCCAAGTCCCTCACTGCCCCCGTCAATTCTCGCAGACTCCTCAGTTCATCACTGTGCTGAGCTCTGTGCTGGGCGCTGGGGACACAGACACGAAGCGGACACAGCTCCTTCGCTCCACAGAGCCCCCTATTACACATTTCTGCCCTGAGAACGGATCCTCAGCCCTTTTTTTTTTTTTTCGCCCAGCACTTCAAAGCTGCTCCACCAAGTCCTTGATGCTCAGTTGGGGAGGAGGAGGGACACGGCCCCATCTTGGGAAAGAGCAAGGTATAGGGACTGTGCAAAAACCCCAGGAGTAGGCATACGCAGAAGCCTTAGGAGTAGGGATTCAAAAGCCTCAGGTGTAGGGATATGTGGAACACCCAAGTGTAGGGGTGTGCAGAAGCGCCCAGATAATATGATGGACACCCTCAGAGAACACTCTCCCATAGACATCACTGGGCTAGAGGCTGAGATGGACAAATAAATAGGCAACACTACACACAGTGAATGCTGTGACCTGGGGAAGCTCAGGGGCTGTGGGAAATAAAAGGGGCATTTTACTCATCCTGGGAAGCTTTCTCAGGAAAAAAAATGGGGCATTTGAGAGGCCATGGTGAATGTATGGCCACTATCAACATGTGGTTATTTAAATTTGTTAAAATTAGACAAAATTAAAATTCAATTTCTCAGGTGCACTAGTCACATTTCCAGTGCTCAGCAGTGTATGGTTAGTGGTGCAGGCATATCACAGAATTTCCGTCCTCGGGAAGTTGGATAATCCAGCCCTGGACAATCCAATAGAGAGTGGCTGGGGATCCACGGTGAGGAGCCTGCAGGGTCACTGGAGACGCACTGCAAAGGGCCTTGAGTGACCTGTGAGGGCCCCTGGGCTCCTTCCTGGGGGAAGGAGTGTGTCAGCTCTGCCCTGGACCTCCATTTGCTGGAACACAGAGGCTGCTCATTCATTCCACAGCCATTTAATGAACTCTTATTCTGTGCGTCAGATCCCTCGTTTGCAAGAGAAGCACATACCTGAGCAACCAGGCTCTGGAGAAGGATCAGAAGCTTCCTCAGTAATGTCAAGGCTAGGAGATTACAAGGGTCCTTTGAGAAAACAGCAAGCACAACACCTGTCCATCACACCACACTCACCCCAGTAAACATTGGTGAAGGCTGGCCAGGGCCAACGCAAGAAGATGCAGCTTGTGGGAAGCTTGTTCTAAGTCATCAGCAGTTCCTGAACAACTAATACCAGGGCCAGGGTTGGGGGCTGGTGAAAAGCAGGGTGTGTTGGGGGAGTAGGAGTCGGGGGAGGCAATCAGGAGGGAGGAGGCTTAGCGTGGGAGGGTAGCTGCCTGTTTCTGGGCTGCCCTCTGCCTCCTTGCCCCACAAATCAGTTTCTCCTTCCATGCCCAGTGCCAGGGTTACCTCTTCTATGAAGCCTTCCCTGATTGGCCTAGGAGCCCCACTGCCCCTCCTCCCAGATTTTCACAGTTCATTTACCCCACAGACTGCCAACATGAAAGCTGACGAAGTTACTATTGGTTTCCTAGTAGTAAAGTGGTGTCTTTTAAGTCAGCATCCAGCAATGGATAAAATGAGAAGTCTATTGCTTGAGTGGATTGATGGGTGTACAAACCATGGTGTTTTGTTATCTTTTTTTTAATTCATTTTTTAATCCTTGCCCAAGGATATATTTATTGATTTTAGAAAGAGAGGAAGGGGGAGAGAGAGATAGAGACATGTCCACTTCTCTAGCTCGACTCTGGGTGCTTCGAGGCCTAGATCTGCCTTAATTGCTCTCTTCCTCCACCTGAGTTTACCTGTCTTCCCCATCAGTCTGCCACATGGTTATCCCTCTGTGTCAGAATTACCTGTTTGCACCTCTGTCTCCACCATTAGAGTATGTACTTTTTGAGTACAGAGTCTGTCTTGTTCGGCTCTCTAATTATCTGAATGAATGAGTGAAGGCAAGAAGGATGGAGGTTGTCCTGTGGCAGAAGACTTGCAGGCAGACGGAACCAGCAAGGGGCCTGGGAGGTCTGGAGAAGGTGAGGGAGGCTGGCCAGGTAGGTGGCCCCTGCTCCCTGCTGCTGAGCAGTACGGGTTGAGCAGGATCTTCTCTCGTCAGACCTGAGCAGACTTCCCTGGAAGGGGACACCCTGTCTGCTTCTCATGGGCTCTGGGTTCCCTCTGTGACATGGCCCCTCTCCTCCCCTGCTGATTGACTGCTGCAGAGAAGATAATGGCAGATCCCTTTATTTCTTGGGCCGGCCTCTAGGCAGAAGGCTTGTTCAAAGTGCCACTTGGTGACTCGTGCAAATTGTTCCTGACAGCCCCGCAGAAGGCCAGGCCATCTGCCTTGCCCTTTCTCCGGGTGGAAGGGACTGGGAGGAGAGATATTAGGTTTCCACTTCAGTCAATACTTTGATGTTCAAAGCTGTTTAATATTCATTAAAGCAGTCCTTCAGTTGTAATTGCGGTCATTACCCTCCCTTTTATGATTGTCTGTAAATGTTATGGGACAGACGGGCACAGCGATCCTAATGACGGAGGGTTTTGATGATGGATAAAAGGTTGAATAGGACCCCTTCAAATCCGTCTCCCTACTCTTCGGTGCCCACTCCCACCCCTTCCTGCTTTCTTTCTCTCTTAAAAGATGGTGTTTGGGTTGAAAGAGCAGGATGGCTCCAGTAGGGTCATGGTTAGTTAATTTTAGAGACAAAAATGCCGTTGGACAGTCTCAGACTGAACCCCAACTCCCCCAACACCTGACCCCAGCCCCAGCCTCAGCCTTGACCCTGGCCATAGATGAGCTCTTAGTACAAAGAGAAGAAGACTAGGTTTTCACTTCCTCCACTTAGAGAACGCAGACAATTAGGCCAGGTTTGGGTCTTAAAGATCACAGTGCCTCTGCTCTGAGAAGGGTGGAGGCCACCTTTGGGAAAAAACACAGACTTTGGAATCAGACTTGCATTCACTTCCAGGCTCTGCCACTTTTGAGCTGCATGGTTGGGGCAGTTGCTGGACCTTTCCAGTGTGTTCAGTTTCTTCATCTAGTAAGAGTAAGGAGTTATAATACCTGCAAGCAGAGCTGTTGTGAAGATCCTGTTAAATAACAGGCATGCAGTGCCTGGCAAAGAGCACATGCTCAGCTAATACCAATTCACAGCTTTACCACTGGCCCCCGAACCCCTGTAAGAGCAGGCTGGCCCTGGGCTAAGAACCCTAAGTCTGCTGGGAGAGGGGGACATTTGGGGCTGGCCAGGTCCTATCATTTGAAGGGCAGGGTGCCTAATGCCAACTTCTTCAGTCTTGTGTTCCAATACTCCCCTCATGTGCCCTCTTGAAATTCCTTGTGTCACAGGTTGAGGGCTCTGGGAGGCAGATTCTAAGGCAGTTTTGTGTGCCCAGGGTTTATTAAGTAGGCTCTCGGGATCAACATGTTTGTCTGGGAAAAGGGTTGAGGAGGAAGCATATTAGGCAGAAGAGGTGCAGGTGTGAACACCTTGCCATGCCGAAGCTTAAGACTTTATACACCGGTTCCAATCCATCACTTGATGAGGGGTGCTCCTGGAAGGAAGGACTGGACTTTGGCCTGAGGCTAAGGCAGGCCCTGAGGGGCTGGCAGTTATAGGCTGAATTCTGAGAGTAGTATTTCCAGTAGCTGGGGCAACAATTCCCTCATTGAAGCGGGATCTGGGGCTGCACCACCCTGTCCTCCACAGCCAGGGCTCATCATTATTCCTAAGTGCCTCCCTCGGAATACTGTGTCTACCCACCACACACACACAACATAAACATATACAACACGCATACATAGGACCACTGAACAAACATGCAGGGCTTATCAAAACTCTTCTTTCTTCAGAATTCTGTAATATTATGGTACCTCCTCCAGAAAGTCTTCCTTGGTTCTTCCCTCACTATAACAAATTGCATCTCTCACTGGTTCTGAGAGTCATGGGTAGAATGCCAGGAAAGAGGATTTCCTCTTACCAGATAGCAGAGTATTTTGTAACTGGCCTTGTGTGTAATGGAGTGGGTCTCAGTGCTGTCTGGGTGACCTTGGCACAGCCTTGATTGAGGGGATCAAAGCACGTAAAGGAGCTGGACCAAAAATGTTGGCAGGTCCTGTCTACCCTACTGGTCTATGATTCCTCCAAACCCCACTCTGGGTGACCTGCTTATCCAGGCACGCATGAGGCCTTCTCTATGTTTGTAGGATGTCCTTGCAGTCACTTGACAGGCTGAGATCCATATGCATGTCACATTCTGTTGGCCAAAACAGAAGATTCAGCCCTGCACACACAGGAACCCTGGCCTGCAGTGGAAGTTGGATGGAAACAGAGGACTCTATCTAGTTCAGTGGGATGAGTTCAGCAACAGAGAGATGTGCAAAATGGGCCCCTCTGGGTCCAGCTCAGGGTCTCACATCCAGCACGGGTCAGGGGATGCTTGCCAATGAACAAGTGCATGGTGAAGACCTTCTCTAACAGCAGAAGGGTAAAGTACATGTCGAAGGCAGTGAAGACCTGCTGAATGAATGAATGAATGAATGAACAGGCAATTAAATCTACAACTGAGTAGAGCAGATTCCCAATCCCTTACTCAAAACCCTAGAGGCCACATTCATTTCAGAATTCATACTTTTTGAATTTTAGAGCCCCAAACGTGGAACATACCCATCTATCATTTCACATCTCTCTGGTGTGTGGAGCAGCACCCACAGTCATACATAAAGAGTGGTGCAGCGAAGCCTCCGTGTTCTCAAAAAGTGGGACAAATCAAGACTATGTGGTTGACAACATTATGGTTTTGTAGATATTTAATTAAATGTTTATTAATTTTGCTTTAAAAAAAAAAAAAAGACTCTAGACTCATGTAGGTTCAGGCCAGGTTGCCAAAGACCTGTGGTTTTTCAGGCCTTTGAATTCCAGAACTGCCAACATGGGAACAAGGGCTGTGTTACCAGCAAGGCTCTTTCTGGCCTCAGAAGTCCCCTTGAAGATGCAGAGGACATACACCTCCATGGCTGTGCTGGCTGAACCTTTCTGGCTCCCCTCAGACCCTGAGCTGGACCCTAGCTCCCTAGGTCTCTCCTCTTTCTGCTATTTTTCTGCCTCTGCCTCCAGGGCAAACCTCTGCCAGGCTGAGGTCAGTGAAATGGGAGCCTCAGATCAGGTCTCATCACACATCATTCACGTTCTAATGGCATCTGGTAAGTGAGAGGGTGGTGGCCTTTATCAGAGGGAGAACCAGAGCAGCCCGAGCTCAGGGGTTGGGGGCCACCATGTCTGGGATGCGGGGGGTCAGGCCTGTGTCCCTGCCATCATTAAGGCTCAGGGCTCCGGTCTCCAGCACCATCGCAGTCCCTGACTGAGGAATTTCCTTTCCACATCCCTCACCAGCACTACCTGTCCAAAGCAGGGACCACATGCCCCCATACATGAATCCTTTCTTTCCTTCATTTGCTCATTCATTCGTTCATTCAACAAAAATGTGCTGAACATGTACTCTGTGCTGACACACCTGGGTATTCAGTGATTCAGGGGCAGTGTAGACACAGAGGGAAATCCTTTTAGGGTAACAGTAAATTTCAGTTCTCTTTCTTTGTATCAGATCAACACCTAACACTTGTGTTTGTACAGGTTGCTATGATATATATACATATATATATATGTGTGTTTGTGTGTGTGTGTGTGTGTGTATATATATAATCTTATTTTAAAATCCTGATACATGGCAGAGCATAAGGAAAGAAGACCAACACTGAGAGCCTACTACATGCACAACTTTTACTGATGTCCTCTTGTTTAACTGTCATGACAAATCTTTTGAATTAGTTGCATGGTGCCCACATTTCAGGTGAGGAAACTGGTGCCAAGGCAGATGTAATCTCTGGCCCAAGAAGAGGCAGTTACCAGGATCTGACCCCAGGTTGATCTAAATCTAGAGCTGCATTCCCAGGCTGAGGGGTAAAAGGGCCTCAGAGAGAGTGAACTCAGCCCACGGGCAGGATGCAGACAGTCCAGCCAGCCCAGACTCTGGAGCCAAGCCCACCTGATTTCTGTGGGCCCACAGGCTGAGCCTCTATGCCCACTTTTCCTACAGGATCTTTGGGAAGCAGGGCCTGGCATCTGTAATGTCTTCCACCCCCACCTCCCTGCCAGGTCCCGGCTTGCATTCCAGGGGGCACATTTAGGTAGTGCAGACCATGGATGGCATGAAGAACCAGGCTGGAAAGAGCCATGCCCAGGGTTGTACTCAGAGGGAGCCCCAGCCTGCCCCATCAGCTGGGAGTGGGCTGCACCACCTGGCTGAACCCAGAGTTTCTTTGTCAGCCTTGAGCCTCCACAGCCCCCATCTCTGCTTCCCCTTAACCCACCCTTCTGTCTGTAACCCCGGAGCCCCAGGCTCCCCATCCTCTCTTCCCTCTGGGCCCTGCGCCAAGCCTCCACCAGCTTTCCTCTGCCAGCCCGTGAATGTCCCTTTGTGAGGCAGCCCTGACGCGAGGTCCTTCCTGGGGAGGTGTTATTTTAATATATGAAGGGTAGTCATTTCATTTCATAAAGATAGCTTGTTTGGAGGGGCCGGCAGGGGCCCAGGAGAGATCACACTTGACAGATGCAGGGGCGGCCTGTGGTTTGGGACTGGAGATCACAACGTGCCCCTCTGCAGTCCAGTGTGGGCATCATGCCCTGACAGCCACGGCTGGAATGGGCCGGAGCGCCAGGTAGTATTCCCCTCTGCTGGTGCGGCCAGTGTCCGTGATGGGGGATATAGGCAGGCCCCAGGAGAAAGGCAACACTGGTACCAGCAGGTGGGGCCAGAAGGTAGGGGGAGCATGGGTTCTTCCCCAGTTTCATCCCTGCCCCACCTTCCCCAGCAGTAGGACCTGCGGGAGTCTTTGCCCTCTGGGTCCCCATCCACAGAGACGATCACCCAAGGGCTTCCTGGCACTGTCATTACAAGAAACTTTTATTTCAGGCTTCCCAGAGGGGAATGCTGAAAATAAATGAGGAGCGAACCCCATCTCCTGGCACCTTGGGCCCTGCAGCCAAGCCAGGGTGATGGACGGGGTGACAAAGTCTGAACAACGTTGGTTCCAGGACAGCTCTGGTTTGCTGCCAAGCAAAGCACCTGGTCTTCAGAGAGCACGGCATGGAAGCAGCCTTACCAGTTCCCTCCTCAACAAGGAGGCTTTCTCTAGCTGTGGCGGGAGGGGACGGCCGGGCCCAGGGCTGGGCAGTCCCAGGGCACTCACTACCAGGCAGCAAGGTTATTGAACTTGGAACTGTGTGTGCTTCCCTCTGCACAACAGAACAACCCACAGCTCGCTGCAGTGCTCATACGAAGTGACCAGATACAGGCTGTGCTGTATGGTAACTTCAGTGAGAAGTGGATGTTGGGCTGGGGTTGGGGTGAGCGGTTGGCATGAGACCATCTGCTCTCCCTGAGCTCATCCTCTGTCTGTGTGTGGGGCTTGAGCTCTGACGAGGATTGTACATTGAAATGCAAGTCTCCCTCTCCTGGGAATTCCCTGGAGAGTATCCATTCTACATCCTTGGGAGGAGGCAAGTGCTACAGGAGCTGATTTTGTCTTGAGAGCTCTGCCAGCCTCTAAGATGAAGTTTTAGAAACCTTGTAAGTCAAGACAACCCTGACCTAGAACAGGATGGTAGATGACAAGGCAGGAGGTCAGAAGCCTTGTTCCAGTCCTTTCATTGACTCAACTCTTTCCCCTGAGGCCTTCCTACCTGGTATTCGGGTTCTTTGTGGTCATGCCTGGCCATCGCCCTGAGCTTGAGTTGTATCTGAACCGTGTCTGTGCCCTTAGTACATGTCACAGGACATACATCTAGGTAGTGCCCCAAATTCTTTGCAGAATGAGTGACACACCATGCTCACTTCCACACCCACATACTTTGCTCATTTCTGGTTCTTTCCTTCACAGCTGGAACTCTAACAGGCTGTGGGTGGACGCACATTGATACAACCACTTTGTCAGGATCCACTAAAGCCAGGCAGAAGTATACCCCCGACCTGGGGTCTCTACTCCCCCATGGAGGGAGTGGGGCAGACACTTACATACAGTCACCAAAAGATCATACAAGAATACTCTTAACACCACTATTCATAACAGCTAATAATGGAAACTACGCAATGCCCGTCCACAGTAGAACAGATAAATAAGTGATGGTACATTTTCACAATGGACATGATCCAACAGTGAGGATGAATGAACCACAGTGGCATGGAATAATATAAATAATCACAAACCGAATATTGAGGCTTTTTCAAGAAGAGCCAAATGCAAAAGAATGTCCGCTGTACCCTCCATTCATATAAAGTTTAAAAACAGGAAAAGTTCAACAATGGGTTTAGAAGCTGGAATAGTGGTTATGTTGGGGAAACATGTGACCAATAATGTTCTGTGTCTTGAGCTGGTACTGGTTTAATGTCATCGTCCAGCTGTAACTTGCAACAGCTGCATATTTTTTATGTATTGTTTATGTCAATAAAATGTTTTTAAAAGTGACAGATTTAAGAAAGAAACCACAGATAATAAATAAATGGAGTCTGAGCCCGCCCTCACCCTGAAATGAAGCCGGGTTACTTGAGGACAGTGTAGCAGCCTTGTCCTTCTCCCTCAATGCACTCTGGCCCTTTTGTAAATTTGCCAAATTCTACCTTCCCTTCCTGCAAAAGCTGCCGGTCTGAGAAGGCAGCCAGCATGCCTCAGTGCTCTTTCTGCATGGCCAGGTGCTCCTTGTCTTCGAGGCAAAGTTGGTCACATGTCTCATGCAAAACCATCATGACCCCAAATTTCAAATATCTCCAGTGCCGGGTGTCCCCAGAGCCTAATCCTGAAGGGAGGGAATTCCTCGCGCCCTCACTGTGCTGTGTTGGCAGAGCCTCGGGTCCCAGCGTTCCATGACAAAGGAACGGCCCCTTTAGCCCCTGGTGAACAGTTACGTCAAATATAATAGCTGCTAACCCTGCCAGGCTTCTCCTAGTTCCTGATGAAGTCTTTCCCACACATTTCTCAGTTAATCTTTGCAGCTGTCCCAAGAGCCTGCATTGCAGATGCTAAAATTCAGACTCAGTTAAGATGTGAACTACCCGAGAACACACAGCTAGCAGATGGTAGGGCTCGATCTGAAACCGAGGTCTCTGACCCCAGAGTCGTGCTGTGCAGGAATACTCATCTGGTCCAGGTGGCCTTTGAAGTTTACACAGGGCTGTCACACTCGGGGCACATGAGAAAATAGACAATGTCACTCTTATCACTATGGTTGGTCAGCCCTCTGCTGCTTGAGGCAGAACGAGCAGGGATTATCATTGCTCTCATTTTTTATATGGGAACAGTCAGGCCCAAAGTGGGGAGGTGTCACTTCCAGTGGCTCACACTGAGTAAGTGGTAAAGCTGGCATTCAAACTCAAGAGCTAAGAGTCTTGCCTTCCCAGCTGGAGACACAACAGAGATACCCACTTCTCCTGCTCCTCTGAGGCCCCACCAGCCCTGGCACTCATACATGTTAGATGCTCAAAAAATACCTATAGAAAAACGTAGGAAAATCCGGCCAGCTTGCTTCCCAAGCTCCTTGACCATGAGGTTCTCCATGGTGCAGGATGGGCCCAGAGCCTTTCCCCTCCACGTGAAGTTGCCAGGTGATGTGGCCAGTGATGGGCTTGAAGCTCCCTCTTCCGTCATTTCACCCCGTCCCAGGGGCTACATGGAAGCAAAACTGCAAGTGACATGCCCTTCATAGAATTCACTTGTTGTGCCTGAGGTTCCTTCTATGTCTGCTTCCAGGGCCACCCTGGAGATCACAGAACCACGAGTCCCCTCACTTCACAGAGGGCATAAATAAGGCCGAGCAGAAGCTCCTGGCCCTCCACCACTCTGCCCTGCCTGCCCAGGATGAGACCTCCGTGGGCTTGGGGAAAGATGAAGGTGGAGGTGGGGGCTAGAGAAGAGAGCCAAGGGAGGAGAAGGAGAGCTGGAGCAGCAGGGGCTTCTGTTATTGTTAACCAGTGCTCTGGAGAGCTGGAGAAAGGGAGTGTAGAGGAAATTAGAAAAGGCATGCTTCCCCCTGTGGACAGGCTTACAGGGCCTGGGTACCCAGCCTCTGGACTCCCTGTTCCCTCTGCCTAGAAGCCTCGCTCCCCTGACAGCCTTCCTGACCACAGTCTCTCCAGCAGGACATGCCGGTCACATTCTGTTCCCTTATCCTGCCCTGATGTTCTTTGTTTCTACTGGGCATTATGTAGCTCTGTGTTATGTGCTTTTTGTCTGTCCCATCCCCCTGCGAGGACAGGGAATTTGTCGTGTTCACTACTGTGAGACTGGCCAGTCCCTGTTGAGCACATGTTGTGTGTCAAGTGTGTTCAAAGCACTTTATATGATTGGCTCGTTTAATCCTTTCAAACCCAAGGAAGTTAGTGGCATTATATCTCCATTATGCAGGTATGGAAATTGAGGCACAGAGAAGTGAAGAAACTTGTCCGAGGTCACACAGCTAAGTGTCAGAGACAGCAGTTTGGCTCTCAGTTATAGAGTCTCAAGTGTTCTTGCTATGTGTGTGCGCAACACCCCCACTCACTGCACTGCAGCACACAGAGCAGTGCGCCACGCACAGCGGACGCTCAGTGATAGTATTAGAATCATTGAAGGAAAGAAGGACTGTGAATGAATGAATGAATGAGTGCTGAAAATATAAGCAAGTTCAAGGAGGAGCACTGTTATACTCAGAGGGTGAATCCATAGCAGGTGTTTTGGGAGGGTTGGTGTATGAGGAACCTGTCCTCAACTATGAAGATAGTGCCAGGCCTGGAAGACCACTGTCTCCCCAAAATCACTTTTAGGAACCCCATGCCAAAGCCAGGACCCTGGGGCATCCAGGGTAGTTGCACAGAACTGGAGTCCCTCCTTCCGATGAATCCAGGCAGCTCACCAGCATTGCTGAGCCCTGGCCTGTCATGCTATGGATGGGACTTTCTCAGACCTTCTCTCTCTTAGTCTCTGGAATAACCCTGGGAAGGTCACAACTGTCCCTTTATCCAGCAACTGTGTATTTAGTGACATTTTTGCTCACTGTGCACAGTGACAAGTTAAACACAGGTGCCCCCCTCAAGGAGTTTACAGTCAAGCTGTCAACAGGCTGTCCATCAATTAAAGAGCTGGGCAAATGTGATAGGAGCAGAGTGATAAAGGGGACATGCGCCAGCCTGGGGAAGGGTGGGCATGACTTAAGCTTTTCTGAAAAGACGACACTTAGGAAACTGAAGTTCAGCAAGGCTATACTACTCACCCAACACCACCCAGCCAGTAAGTGATGGTTTGAGAATGTACCCCCAGAAAACAGGCTGACAGTGTCCAGAGGGGAGAGGGGAGGGAATTTCAGGGGAATATACCCCCAGCTCCAACTTCTGCATACAGGCCACTCCCTCTGGCCAGCCCTCCCAGAAATCCCTAGGAAAACCCTCTGTCCCATGTCAAGCCAGGAGTTGGAATGAGGGGGATAATTCCTAGAAAACAAATCATTTTTAGGTGTTTTAAAATTGTATATGTGATCAACTAACTCAAATCGTGAAACAAAAAAAAATGATTAAGAAAGCAGTCTCTGTATCCACTCCTCTCGGTAACCTGGGGAGGTTACCCATGTCCACTGGCTGAGGAGCCAGCTGGCCAGACGACATTCCTTATGGACTTGTGGAAAGAGTTCCACCGCTGACCTCCCAGTGGCTTTTGCAGGGTGCCCAGAGCCCCTGGCACCTTTTATGTAGTTCCACTGTGAGCATAAATCAGTCCCCACCAGCTTACCTTTTTTCCCTTTCCTATACCTCTGGATGCCCTCATAAAAATTTAAAAGCTTTGCCTGTCAGACTGCACTTCTCAAGGCCCTAAAACCAGAGACTTGGTTCCTACCCGCTGTTTCATTGCACCGGCCCTCCCGGAGCCAGAGATGGCCTGCATTCAGGTTATGACTTCCGCTTCCTCCAGACGAGGCGATTCCTCCTCTAGCTGTTATCACCTAGCCATGCGCTCATGTTGATAAATCTGGTGGTCACTCTTCAGCCCTCATCTCACTCAACCTATCAGCACACCTCCCTTCCTGAAATACTTATTTTCCAGACTATCACCCTCACTTGGCCCTCCTACCTCACAGGCTGTTCCTACTCAGTGTCCGTTGCTGGTTTCTCGTCTCCCTGACCTGACTTTGGAGGGCCCCAGGGCTCCGTCCTCAGCATTCTTCTCTATTTTCATGTCCCCATTTTTATTTTTACACCAAGGTCTACATTTATAGCTTCAGCCCAAATTTTCCATTCATATGAACTCCTGAATTCATATATCCAACCAGCTGATAGAATCTCCACTTGGACCACTTAGCAGCGCTAGAACCAAACAGTTGATTTCTCACTGTCCCTGCATCCCAGTCCTGGTTCTCACCCAGGCTTCTCAGCTTAGCAAATGGCAGCTCCATTCTGCCAGTTGTTCAGGCCAAAAGCTTCAGAGTCATCTTGCATGCTTGCATTCTTTCATACCCTCCAGCTGGTCAACCAGCAGATTGTGTCTTCTCTGCATTCTAAATATACCCACGATCTCCCTGCTTCTCACCACCTCTCCCACTTGGTACCATGACTCAAGCCACCATCTGCGGTTGTGTGTAGTAAGTAGCTTCCTAGCTGATCCCCTCCTGTGGCCCTTCTATCACCCCCCGAGTCTACACTTCACACAGCAGCTGAGCGATTCTTGAAACATTAAGTCTGACCCATTCACACTTCTTTGTTCAACACTCTCGACTGGCCCCCTATTCTACTGGTAAAATCCAACTCCTTACTGTGACCTGAAAGCTTCTGCATTGTCTGGCCTCATTTTCTAGCCCCCTCACTTACTCATTTCAGCTACGCTGGTTCTTGTTCTTCCTCCTGCCTCAGGACCTTTGCACTTGCCATTCCCCCTGCTTGGAACCCCTTTCCCCCAGGTGGTCACATGGCTGACACCTCATTTTACCCAAGCCTTCGTTCAGATGTCACATTCTCAGAGAAGGCCTCCGTCCCTGCATAGCAGCTCTGTTGCCCTGTCTCTACACCCTGCCGCATCACTCCTAGCACCTGGCTGACACATTTTACTGCCTGACATATATATTTGTGTGATTTTCATATGTTCCCTCACTAAAATGTAAACTCTATGACAGCTAGAACTTTGTTTTGCTGTCTGCTGTGTGACCAAAGTTTAGTATCTGCATTTTGCAGTTGAAGAAATTAGAGCAGAGATTAAGAAAGTTGCCCATGGTCATAGAGAGCTAGGATTGGGACCCAGGCAGTGGCTCTTAACCTCTACGCCCTCTGCCTTTCCATGATAGCTATTCCCAAATGTCTGTGAAGGAAAGAAACCCAGCGACGGAGTGTGACTGGGACCAGACTCTAAGAACGCTAAGGACAGCCATGTGAGCATCCCCAGCACGGCAACGCGCTTCCAGCATCAGAGCGCACAGGAGACTCCTCCCTAACTGTAGCCTTTTTGAAGCTGCTACAGCATTCAGTTCTTCTCTAGGACCTTGGAAGGTCCCCAGTGAATATTTATTAAGTGAACCCATGAGTGTGAAGGAACAGTGGAGGGAAGAACACCTAAGTTTGGTTAGGGGTTCTCAGAGGCTGGTAGAAGAAGTCCCCTTTTGGGTGAACATTTGAGGAGGCCTTAGGCAGACCAGAGGCCTGGATTATCAGGTCCCTGGATCTGCTGGCTTGCCTGTCATGCCTAGTCACCTGTGGATACCTGGGCTCCCCCAGCAGCAGGAGCCTGAAGGAAATGCTCCCTCACCACCTGGTCACACCGTAGATGGTTGACCTTCAGGGCGGGCATTTCCCAGGAAAGCAGGCTGCAAGGGTCCTGTAACAGAAGGGAAGCCCGTGTGGCTAGAGCACAGTAACCACCTCTGTCACCTCTTCTGCCACCAGCTTCTTACTGCTGCCACTCGGACTGTAACTGCCACTGCTGTGACCACTGCCATTACCCTCCTGACTCAAGGGCCACAGGGCTGCCCATCGCACTCCAACCCCAGCTTCTGGGGCTCTCAGGACTCCTGCCCCTTCCACTTCCCCCTCACTGTGGTTCCATCCTCACAACCACCGCTGCTGGTGCCACCCACACTTCCGCTTCCAGTTCCGTAGTCCACCTCTGCTGGTTACTCCTACCACATTCAGCCACCACTACCGATATCGTCATCCCACTAACAATAGTTGTTGGTGTTAACCGCTAACCTAGGTAGCAAACAGTGACACCGTGCTTGCGCTGGCAGTCACAGTGGGCTGGTGAGGTAAGCAGGGCGTCACCTACAGATGAGGTCAAAGAGACTCAGGCAGAGACATTCAGCAACTTAGACAAAAAGCTCAGAGACCAGAGAGAGCTGATAAGAGAGTTCATGCAGGCCTTCCTCCAGGTCAGACACTGTTGTCTGCATGACAACTTTAAGGTGTGCCTGCCATCCCCTCCATTTCTAACAGGGAAGCTGAGGCTCAGAGAGGGTGAATGTCGTGCCTGAGGTGGCCCAGCTGGTGCTGCCTGGCTCCAGAACTCCAGGGTCAGGAAAGCTGTGTGGAGGTAGAAGCACCCTGGTTTAGGATTCCAGAGGCCTCCACAGTAATCCTCCCACTGAGTCAATGGTCACTGACATTCAGCAGCTGCAGACCTTTGACCTAGTAGTGAGGCCTCTCTGGGTCTTATTCTGATCATCTGCTGATAACATCTGCCACTGATGTGACTTGAGCCACACACTGTGCTTGGCAGTTCCACACACCCTCCATCCTTTATTCGGTCCCACAGTACCCAGTTAACAGATAGGGAAAACTGAGGCTTAAAGAAGTGATATGAGATGACCAGATTCTCAGCTCCTGCATGGCAGGGGACCTGGCTTCACATTCCAGATAGCTTCCACTGATACTTCCACCTCAGTACCCTTGTGTGTCTCAGAAGGATCACCATCACCCAGTCAGTCAGTCAGTCATCCTACAGCTGTCCCTGGGGTCCGTGCTCTTTTCCAGGTACTGTGTTGAGCCCACATCTGCAGTGATGAAAGAGAGACAGTCCCCACTACCACTGTGTAGTGGGAGACGCAGACATCACACGCATTCTCCAGAGAATAAAATATCAAGGGTGCTGAGAGCACGGGGGGCTGGGGTGGGGGATTGGAAGGCATTGTCATACCTCAGGGACCAAACCTAGAGCAACACTAACAGTTGTGACAACAAAGCTCAAATTTCACGGGTTTCACAGTCCCAGTGTGAATATTCGTGGTGGGTCAAGGGGAAAGTCAGGGGACCCAGGTGGACAGAGGCTCTGCCCTAGACAGGGACACCTGGGGAGCATTTGTGGGAAGGGACAACAGAGATCACACAGGGGAGGGCTTTAAGGCCAGGCTTGCAAGTGGCCTTGTGTTCTATCGGCCAGAAGCATTGCCCACCTGTAAGAAGCCAGAGAAGCAGTGCAGCCGGGTTCAAAAGGACCTGGGTTCGGTGAGCAGGAGGCCCCGTTTGGAGGTAGTCAGGAGCAATCTCCCTAAAGAAGTGCCACTTCAGAGGAGACCCAGGGACCAGGCTCAGCCTATGTTCAGGCAGCCCCGAGCCCAGGGGTGGGAGGAGCAGCCCAAGCGCTATTCTCCTGGGGTCCCAAGGGACACGACGCCTGCAGATGAGAATGGTGCTTTCGGGTCCTAAGTGGGGTCTTGTTCTGGGCAGAGAGGCCCCTTGCTCTATTTGCAGCCTGTCCGAGGGGGTCCTGTGGGGCGCTCTCTGGAGAGAACCCAGATGATCCTCTCTGAGGGCTTTAAGGCTCCTTTGCTGCTAGAAACTGCCTTTCAGACCCGTCAAACTAAAGATTTTAACCCGAGATTTAAAAGGACCAGAGATCAAAAGCAGATGCTCCTGGAAGACACTCCAGCCTGCCCAGCCGTCTGGGGACATGGCTACGGAGGAGAAGACAATTCATCACGGAACCATGCAAGCCCCTGTTCAATAATAAACAGATGTATTATGGGGGGAAAAGAAAGGGATGGGTGTCAGCCCCTTGATTCATTTGTCTCCCTCTCAAAATCACCGCCATCCCGGGCTCCGGAGGGCAGGCGCGGGCGCTTTGAAGCGGAGACATCATGTCAGGGAAATGGAAACATTTCACGTTGTAAATCCTTGGGGTTGTCAGAGAAATCCTAATGAGAGAGGAAGCTGCTGGAGGTGGCGGGGAGCACCCAGGGCTGGTGTGGGGGGAGGAACCGAAAGGCAGTTCTGGGAGACAAGGACCTGGCCCCCTCCTCTCTTGATTGACCCTTTCTGCACCATCCTCCAGCCTTGAGATGAAGCAGACCCATGTCCCCAGGGTGCTTCTGTCTACAGCGATACATACCACCGTTTGGCACTGCTTGCCCTTGGCAAGATTCACCTGCTCCGCTAAGGTTAAGGCTGTTTTATTGGCTTTATCCTGTAATCACCCCCTGGGGCTTTCACAACTTTCACTTGTGGTGAAGTATCTGAAAACATTTTGACAAACCATAGATTTAAGTGTGATTGCCTCCTAGGACAGGGTGTCTCTTGTTCTCTATTTAGGGGAAACTGAGTCATAACTCACCAGCCCCACCCTGCTCAAAACTGCAAATAAAGCTATTAGTCACAGTGAGGATACCCTCACAGACTGAGAGGGCTCTTAAAATCTCCAAGTTAAGAGATCTGGGGCTGTGGATTAGTCAGCAGTGTGTATGGAGTCCCATTTCTACCACTTAGAGCTGTGTGACCTGGGCTAAGCCACTGAATCTCTCTGAGTCTCAGTTTCCCTGTTGCAAAATAGGAATAGTAGTAATAGGAATGGCTGCCCACCTCGGATTGTTGGGAGGATTGAGTTAACACCTGTAATGTGCTGGAGCTATTCAGTAAATTATTTCTGTTATTTCTTCCAGATCTGCCTTGAAGGTAGACCCACACAAAGGTGTGGATTATTAACCCACACCACATTTGATTAAACTGAAGCCTCAAGAGGGAAAGACAGCTGAGTTCACATAGTGAGCTAGAAGCCAGCCCCTGTGAGCTCTCCCCTAGTGCTTTCTCCACCCCACCCCACTCCCACGTTCTCCAAACCATCGGCCAGGTGTGATGGTGAAGGTGTGCAGGTACAGAGGCTGGAGGCAGAGGACTGGCTAGAAGCCTTTTAGAGATGAAGAGGGCCAGACCAGGGCAGTGGCCTTGTGAATGTAGAGAGAAAAACCATTTGAACATACAGAAGGTAAAATCCCACTAGACTACTTCTGGCTAATTCACCACAGTTTGTCCTCAGTTCCTAGCACATGCCTAACAGTCAGTAAGCAGATAATACCTCTATTTTTTTTTTTTTGGTAATTGTTGAAAGAAGGAATGAATGAAAGAATGAATGAATGAATGAAAGAAAGAAAGAGGCAAAGGGAGGACTCACAAATGACTTCCAGGTGTCTGGTTGGGCATATTCACTGAAAGAGGGAGCACAGGGAAAAGAGTAAAATTCAGGGAGTGATTTATAATAGATAAATTTTAAACTTACTTTGTGTTCAGGATTCAAAGGCTATAAATTCAATTCTGTTCAGTCAAATGGACGTTCACAAACACCAGTAGGTGTCCAACAATGAGGAGAGGTAGAGAGGGGTGAAAAGCAAACCCAGGGAAGCCACAGCAATGTAGATGGCCAGGATTTCCAAGGGTAAAGTTCAGCCTTTACAGCACGTGCATGTGTGGTGGGCTGAGAGCAAGCTGAGCTTATAGCTTGACCTCCCTGGGGGCTGGGTTGGTCACAGAGGGCTTTCTGGAGGAGGCAGAACTTGAACTGATGGGATGATGAATTGGGTTTGGGAGAGGATGGAAGCATCAGGGAGCAAAGGTTTGGACCTGAAAGGGGTCCTGCATATTAAGGAACTAGTTTGTATCCATCCTGGCAACTCTGACATTGAGTAGAGGAGCTGGCATTGATCAGGCAGCAATGAACTTCAAAGTTATTTTATCTCATTTCCTATATTCTTGACCAGTAGCTACAAAACAATGATTCTCTTCGGCCATGTGCCTGAAGGTTGAAGGCATTCCAGACCCATAAATATTATTTCCAAAACCAACCGATGCATGAAACTAGACTTTGATTAAATATTACAACCAGCACTTGGTAATGGAGCATAAGACTGTCATTTATCAGCAAGAAATGTGGACATAATAATTCATTAAGTCCCTTTGAGCTCTCTCTGAGCTGAGCACTTGGGACTGAGGGGCCTGGAGAGGTTATGCCTTGTTTTGGCTGGTTGTAAGACTTGTTTCCAAACTGCTTCTGAAAACCATTAACTCCCCAGGAGGCCCTAGGCTGCTGCCCTCCAAGTGTCCCAGCCACTGAGCCTCTTGGAAGGTCTCTATTTATCACCACAGACTCCCTGCCTTCTCCCTTCAAGCCAGAGAGTTAAGGGGACGGGTATACAGAAGCTTCCCTGCCTCATTAAACTGCTGACCCCTCCCACAGTTAGAGGACCTGTGTGTGGAGGGACTCATTGTCCATTCATTCAGTAGTGCTTGATAGTTACCAAGTGGCCGACACTGCAATAGGCACTGGCCATACTAGAAACAACAAAACATAGCTCTGGCCTTCAACAAGTCCATACCCCAAAGTGGCTCTGCAAGTAAGTAGACAGTACACAGTGATACCACTTGTAAGAGTGAAGGCCCCTAACCTGGCCTGGGAGTCAAGGAGGCCTTCCTGGAGGAGGTGAGAGCTAAGCTGAGGCCCAAAGAATGTGTAGGAGTTAGTTAAATCAGGGGGACAGAGAAGAGTTCTTTAGATATAGGGACCAGCACGTGCAAAGCCCTGGGTTGAGAGAAAGCTTGGCACCCTTGAAAGAATGAGGTAATTTTGGTCTGAATAGGGCTTTAAGTATGAAGCAAGAGGTAACAAAAACTGTGACTGGAGAGCTTAGCTGGAGCCAGGACCATGCAGTTCTTGAACTTTATCGTGTGTCGGGGTCTAGAGTGGCCTTGAAGGTGGGGTGGGGGGGTCTTGCTGTGATCAGCTTTGTGGCTTTAAAGATGACTCTAGCTGTCACATGGAGAATGGGCAGTGGGGGAGGAGTGTGGACACCCCTCAGAGGGGTTGGGATGAGCCAGGTGCCTTTCACACTGAGCCTCTGTGGACCACCAGCAGCTGTGTGGGTTGCAGGAGGTTAGAGTCAGGACAGGCAGGCTTTGGTGCAGGAATGAGCAATCCTAAAACTCTGTACCTTCAAACAACAAAGATTTATTTCTGCCCTATGCTACATGACTGCCACAAATTATATGGAGACCTCTGAGCAGCCACTCTCTGGAACATGGAGAGAGAAGAAGAATAGGTAGATCTCACACTGTCACTAAGCTTCCACCCAGGAGTGACAGTCAACATTCTCATTCCCATTTCATTGGCCAAAGCAATGGCCACTTCTGTTTTCAAAGATGGTGGAATAGTGCCACTCCACTCTGGAAGCCCTGAGAACCAGACCTATTTATGGACATGAGGCTGGTGCCTCTGCAGCTCTCCCATTTCATTCCCATCACAAACGTGGGTCTGCTGCTTTTAGAATTTATTTCCACGTGCCAGGCACATTTCACCCTCCCGCCGGCCCTGGGAGGCAGGTGCGGTGACCCCTTGGAAGCCGTTAGGCTCAGCTCCCTGAAGTCCCCGTGGAGAGAGAATTAAGGGTTCAGGAATTTCAGAGCTTCTGGGAAAGTTAGGGTGAGCATAGACCTCCCAAGTGCTGTGTGTGTATTTTTTATTTTTACTTTCGCTAAAATAAGAAATAAAAGCAACTTGCTAAATAAAGAGAAAGCTGATGGCATTCACACATCGAAGAGAGACACCACGGAGACTGAGACGGCTTTGCTTGCCCTCCCTGTCAGGGACTTGGAGCAGTTGCCTCCCTGCAGTTGGAACGAAATGATTGTAAATGCATTTTGCTTCTTTGGTGCAGACATTACATATGCCTTGTGGCCTTTTATTTATTCTGGATGTGGTTAACCAAGCAGATATCCTGAGGTTGTGACACAGCCAAGGGCTTCAGCCTCCTGGTTCCTGCAGTATCTCAGAGCAGCAGCCCCAAAACATGGCCACCTCCCTCTTAGGCTCCCAAAGGGAGGACCACAGCTTATTCCATCACTGAGTCTCCTCCACTCTGTCTTCTCTCATCCTTCCTCTTCTGTGCCTTACCCGCTAGTTGCAGCTGCATCTTGTTGCCAATAGGCCTGAGTTTCAGTGGAACTGAAGCTCGAGCTTGAAACACTAGCACTTTGACCTAGAGCACTGAGGCAATGTGAGAGCAAAGCCTCTGAGGCAGCCTGACTTGGGATTAAATTTCAACTCTGCTGCCTAACCAGGGGGTGGCCTTGGCCTAGAGAGTTGACATCTTGAACCTGCGTTTCGTCATCTATGACCTGAGGCGGGGCATGGAGGCAGAGGATGGATCGGGATGCTGTGAAGGGTGAGTGAGCAGATATGGAAAGCACAGGCACTGTGTCTTAGGAAGTGAAAGCTGCCAGAGTAATGATTATCACCTGTCAGTTTATAACAGCACACTCACACTTGGGGAAAGATGCTGCCAGGTCACTAAATGACTTGCCAGAGGTCCTACTATTAGCGCGTGGTGGAGCAGGACCTGCTGTGTGACCTGGGAGTGAGCGGATTCTCTGAGACTCTCCTTTCAATCCCAGGGGCCTCTTCCCTCACTCTCACCTTGTTCACTCAAAAGACAATTTCTCCACAACTACCCAATATGGCTGTTTCCCCGTGGCCTGAGCTGGAGGCCTGAGTGGCTCCCCATACTCCCTGTGTCTGTCGCAGAGTGGTTCAATGCTCACAGAGCTCATCTCTGCTGAAGGCAGCACTGGCACCTTGGATCTCTGTCTGCTTTCCTCGTGTTGGCTTTCCGTACGTTACACCCAAAGTGTCTGTCATACAGGTACACACTCCTGTACGTGTCAGAGTCAACAGACTACTCTGTCTGAACCAAACATCAGACGTGCCAGCCTCTTAGAAGCTTGGTCCCTGTGAGGATGAAGGTCGACTGCTGGAGGGAGCTGAGAACGGAGACCCTCCCCATCCCCCAAGACTTTTGCAGGGGTGCCTCAGAGAGCTGGTGCGGCCCAAGCCAGGAGATGCCACAGGATGGAGCAGGGGGTGAGAAGGCTGACTTGGCAGCAGACCCTGGGAGGTGTTATGGCAGAATGGACGGGATCGTTCTGGCGGGCATACAGGCACACACGGGCGGTCACCACAGTGACGTCTCTGCACTCAGTAGCAGCCGCAGGGGTTGCGAGGCGGGACATGCTTCTGCCTTTGGAACCCTGTGTATGCTGGTGTGTACGTAGGGAGTGGAATTAATTAAGTGCCGCAGGGCCTCCTCGGTTGCTGAAAATAAACCCAGCCAGGCCCCCAGCAGCGTGCCTGCCTTGCTGTTAGGAGTGGGCGTCTGTCAGAACTCTCCAGGCTTCACAGAGCAGGAAGCACACACGGCTCCCACAGCCGGGGTCAGTGTGACTCCACTTGTCCCCCTACAGGCAGCATGTGGCTCTGAGCCCTGCCTGACTCCCCATGGGTGTGCAGATTCAAGGACACATGCAGACATCCAGAGGCGCACAGAAACACATGTGGATCCATGCAAATAAGCAGAGGACCACTGGGACACACACATGTACATGGACACACATGGACACAAAGACAGATGCTAGGAACACACACCAACACGTGGGTGCCCAAGGGGACATGGAGAAACCAAAATAGCCTGGACAATATATTCAGGTAAACCTGGCATGTGTGCCCTTCAGGACCCATGGCACACGGTCACACACCCGCGGACTCAGTGGGACAAGCTTGGACATGGCTTCAGAATCAGAAAGCCTCAGTCTGCTTCTGGGTGTACCCTTTGCTAGAATTTTGACCTTGGGTTTGTTCCTTAACCTCTTTGTGCCTCTGTTTCAACTGTAAAATGGGATAATACTAGCACCAATCTCACGGTGTTCTTATGCAGATGAAAGCAAGAAAGTGAACATAAGGCTCTCATCAGAGCTCCTGGTGCCCACTAGGAACTCAGTAACACCCTCACCAGTCATGGGCTCACACAGAAATGTGGGACACAGATATATCCAGACACACAAAGACACACCTGGACCAAACGACACAGGGGGGCAGAGAGGGACCTCAGACCCTTATACATCAGGGCTCACAAACACTCCTGCCTAGACCTGCCCACGGGCAGCCCTGTGCTCACACTCGCTCCCTTCTCCACCAGCACCACCGAGACCCAAGCTGGTTGCAGGCATCTGACCAGACCATGCAGAGTGAGGCAAGCTGAAGGCCTTCTTGGCCAAGAAGGCACATGCTGTGAGGTGTGGTTTCTAGTTGCTTAAACATATACACTCTCCTGTGGCTCGCCATGACCTACAGGACAAGATCCAGTCTCCTGAGCCTGAACTTCATGCACTTCTATGCTTTTCCTCTGCCTCCCTCTTCCCTCATTGTATCTCCCCTTTGCTCTAAGGAGGCTCCCAATAAACAATGCCTCTCCAGTTCCAAACAATTGAGAAATGAAAGGAAATGATGGTGAATGGGGACTGTGTATAATCTTTGTTGCTGAGAAAAGGCAGGCTGGAGCAACTAGCTTGTTGTGAGAGGCAAGGAGGCCTTCTAACTGGGTCCCCGAATGGGACAGACTTAACCACACAGTTTCAGACAGTGCTGGAGGGGGACGGGCGCCTCCTGTCTGTCCCCAGGGCTGGAGGGGGAGAGTCAGAGAGCTGTGTACACACTATTGCCCCACATCCCTTCCCTGCGCCCTGCCCCTGCTCTGCCCTCCTTGGCCCCCATCCCAACCTTGCATCAATGTCCCAGGCTGTGTAACTGTGTGTAACTGTGTGGCCACAGCCTAGTGGCTGAACACAACACTGATCATCTCATGGTGTCTGTGTGATTATTGTTTACCACCTTAAAAATAAAACCTTTCCTTGAAAGGAATTTCCTGATCAATCAAAGGGTGGATAGATCTATTTATTTCTTTATTCCCATCTTTAAGGAGGCTTCCCTTCTAGATGTCAAGGGGAGGCGGGGCAGTGAGACAGCCAGACAGGGAATAGGCACGGATGTCTGAAATGGGAGGTAAAAAGCTCAAGAACGGGATTCAGCCTGGAGCTGGGGACACTTTCCACGGTTCTCTCTCCACATCTCAGTCCCTACCCCACATCGACCTGGATGTGGGCTGGGCTCCCACACCCATGGCAGGTCCTCTTTGGCTCCCTGAGAAATTATGGCTAGCTTTTGAGTTGGCCATCTCCCTTTCCAGGGAGTTACAAAATAATAAATCTATTGTAGAAATAGAAAAGTGCAGATACTATTAAAATCGTTATGAAATAATTATTGCCCTTTTGGTGTGCTGCTTTCCATCTATTTCCAATCGGTGTACATCTGACCCTTGAAAGACACGGGTTTGAACTGGGTTGGTCCACTTACACGCAGGTGTTTTCCAACTGACCTGCACAGTTCAAACCCGTGCCATTCTGGGTCAGCCCCACAGTTGGGAACCCTCGTATGTGCAGGGCTGACTGTAGTTTCATTTGGATTCAAGGCTGCCTGGGAGTTGCCACCCATAATCCCCGCATTGTTCAGTGGTCAACTTTATGTCTATATATATGTGTATTTTCTAGTAAGATTGATATAAGGCCACATATTTTTATCATAATGCTTGCTATGTATCACACTATAATCACTGGCCTATACATGATCTTATGTTGTTTCTTGTTTTGTTTTACTTATAAATAATATAATAAACAATGATAAACCTACCACTCAACCCCAAAACTAAAATTATTACTAGCCACTCACATCAACCTATGCACTCCTTCTCTCCGGCCCATCTCCCCAGAGATAACTTACAGCTAAATCTTTTCTTCCTTGTGCCTTCAGTGTTAATATCTGTGTCATATCTATGCTGTTTATTTGATTTTGCCTTTTAAAAAAGCTCATTAAAAAGGGAAATATGCTGTGCCTGTGCTTCTAAGACTTGCTTCTTCACGCAGTATCACCCCAGATGTTGCCTGCATCTGCAGCTCACCTGTATGATGCTGTTTGTCTGCATCATGGCCATGTGATGCTGCGTTGTATGAATTTGCCACAGTTTAATCTCTTCTCCTATGCACGGACACTTAATTATTTCATCATAGCCTACTCAAAGCATTTCACAGCTAGCTCTTATTAGCTGCATAATGCTTTATTTATGGAAGACTGTATCTTTTCATCCCTTTTCTATTGTTGACTTTTAGATCAAGTGTCATTTTATAAATGGTGCTGCTACCACAGACTTCCCTTTGCATGCTTCCCAAGTGTTTTTCTTAGGGGGAGCTCTGAGCTGTGAAACTGCTGGTTCAAGAAGCATGCACATTTCTAAGGGTTTTGATAGGGATGACAAAGTACTCTCCAGAAAATTTCTAATAATTCCTGTTGTCACAGCACCTGCCAACATGAAGTACCATCATTTATTAGAAGTAGGGGAGTAGGAAGGAAGGGAGGGCCACTCATGTATGTGTCTTTCAAAGAATCCAAAGCCTTTGCCATGTGAAGCTGGACATGCACCAAGAATGGAGTGTTGACCCAGGGACCACCAGCCCCTGCTCTGCCACTTCCCTCTCCCCTCTAGAGCTGTTTCAGCCACGCTGCTTTCCTGCGGGCTCTTCCAACTTGCCAGCCTCTGTCTTCCAAGTGGCCTTCGCATGTGTTTCCTCCAGTGGAAACTCTCCCGCCACCCACCCATCTTCCATTGCTACAACATATAAATAGCTGAGTTCTTCCAATTTTGGGGGCCTTTGCTTCAGTTTCACCATCTCAACAGAGTCCTTTTCAGACGTCTGATTCAGTGCTTCTTGCCTGTCACCAACATTATGATCTTTCCCCAGTTGGATCCCTTTGTGATACCTACCACAATCTGGGACGTACGTGGGGGGGGGGCAAAAGTAGGTTTACAGTTGTGAGTACATGAAACGCAGAGTTTATTCTTGTATTATTACTTATTAATTACTGCATTATTTTCCGTATGAACAACTGTAAACCTGCTTTTGCCCCCCACCCCATGTTTGTCTTCCTGCCCCCACCAGACTGGGATTGTAATGTGAACGGAGGCCATGTATGATTCATCTACTACTAGGTCCGCAGCACCGAGCTCAGGGCACGGCATGCAGAACTCAGCAGACACTTGTTGTGGAAGGAATGACAAACAAATGCAGCCCAGTGCCACACATCGTTGGTGCTTCCTGTGTGCATGTTTAGTGAAGAAGCAGGAAAATGACCCCGTGCCACCGTCAGTGCTCTCTGGGTGGGAGGCAGCACTCACTGACCCCCAGGACCCTCCCAGCCTCACTGGACGCCGTGGGCCAGTAGCTGGGCCAAGGGCGTTCCTGGCGTGTGCGCAGGTGGGTTTCTAGGAGACAGACTGTGGCGCCTTCTCCAGAGAACACCGAATCCTGGAGATCCAGGCACCCCCACCCCCTTGCTCACCACACACACAGCCTCCACACAGTTTGCCGTCTGCCACACAGGGACTCTTGACCCTCTGACTTAATGATTGAGTGCTCTAGAGATAGGAGAGTCTGTGCCCTGGGTCAGGAGTCGGAAATAGTTATGGTCCCAAGGTCGCCCGGCTGGGGCCCCCTCGCTGGATCTTTGTGCTCTCATACATGGCAGTAACGACAGTACATTGTTCTGGGTTAGGGTTTGCATGGCTTCCTGAGAGTCACTCTATTTGATTTTTTTTCAGCAGCCTTAAGATCTCAGGGCTATTCTTCCCACTTGAGGCTTAGGGAGGGCAGCTGGCTTATTGAAGGTACACAGCCACTAAATGACAAAACCAGGCCTGTCTGCCTGCAAACTTGTCATTACTGTGGCTGTAGAAGAACACAGTGGATGGACTCAGTTCCAGCTGACCACTGGGAGTCAGGGGCCCCTGTTCTGCTGGAAAGAACCCCGTTTCCCTTTGATGTCCATCAGTTGTAGAAAAGATCTGTCTGTTTGGAATCCGATCTGTGACATTATTCTCTCACATGTTCATTGTGCACATGCAGCGTGCAGTGCACAACATGGTAGAAGGCTCCTCAGGAAATACAAACACGAACAGACCTGAGTGGGTGGAGGCCGAGACTGACCAGAGTCGCCACTAGTCTGTAACAGGTGCACATATCAGCTGGGGACATGAAGAAGTATAGTGACCTCACCAGGGGTGGAATCAGTCACACTTTCCTTTTTAGCAGAAGGGAAAACTTGGTGGTGTCTAAACTGTAAACTTTAGGTTTAATGGGTAGCATATCAGGGCTGTGTGTGTGTGTATGAGAGAGAGAGAGAGAGAGAGAGAGAGAGAGAGAGAGAGAGAGAGAGAGAGAGGGAGAGAAAGAGAGAGAGAGAGGAGAACTTAAGAACACTCCCCACCAGGCTTTCATGGACTCAGGAAGAAGTCTCGATGGAGTGCTAACATGCTTTTAACAACTTGGAGCAGAGGCTGTTTCCTTTCTGGGAGGGGCTGATCTCCATTTAACACCTAAGGCTCAGCCCACCCTAGAGACACATTTTAAACCTCGCAGTCTGAGCCTGGGAGCCACACGGCACCGACCTTCCCTCAGTGTGTCACCAGAACCCCACAGGACCTGCAAGTCGGTGTGGGCGATGTGTAAGGAGACGCTGGGTTGAGGAGCTCCTGGGTTCAGAAGCAGCGAGTGGGGAGACAACAATAACCACTTCTCACTTCTGGACCTCTGTCTCTTCATCTCTGAAGTGGAAGAGTGAGGAGGATGGAACTTATTTTCCCTCTGACATCCCTTCCAGCTCTGGGTTTCAATTACTCCATGTCTCTCTGGCCTCCAAACAGCCAGGCGAGCATAGGTATGGTCACAATCTCCCATTTTCCCTGGACGTTTCTGTCTACTCTTATTTTTTTCTGCAAAAATAAGGAGTTGTGTTTCCTCCTTGGGAGCTGTGTTTACTGTGTAGAGGTGATGAGGGCTAAAGGACAGAACTTTTATTCCAGTTCGTGGTTGAGAAAACTGAGGTTCTGCACCAGACCGTGCAGCTCCTTGAACAGCAGCTGGGCTTGGTGCCAAGCCTCCTGACCAGCCCTGCACTCTACCCACTGCCAGGCTACAAGGGTACCAATCTGAAGCATCCAGAAAGCAGGTGCCAGTTGAGAAAATTTGTCATTTTGTCTTAGTCCAGCCAAGCATCAAGCCTGCCAGGTCTTCAGTTAAGTGCATGCCGATCTGCAAACACCCTGGTCCCTTCCACCTCCTTATCTGCTGGCAAATTCCTCTTGTCTTTTAAAGTCCAGTTCACAAGTCCAATTCCTCTGGCCTCCTCTGGCTGAATGAGTTGCTAAGTTGCTCACTCATTACCCACTCTGCCCAGCAGGAACTCACCCCCCTACCCCCTGCTCCAGCACGAGACAGGGGCTCTCTGGGCCAGTTTCCAGTTTTACAAGTTGTGTACTCTGTCCTGATCTCCGTTAGGCAGGCAGTCTTCTTTCTCTAAGACAAAGTCACGGCCTGGCCGTGGCCTGCTCTGAGGCACCTGACAGCAAGTCCTTCCATCACACGTTCCCCCTTAGCGTCGGCATTCTCTTATAGCCCATGTTCTTATGTAGAAAGCCACATTTTGTCTTTAAAAGAGAAAAAGGCAAAGACCAACTTCAGTGTCAAAATGGCTGCTAAGCACACCGCCAGAGCTCTGCCCTTTGCATTTATTGCTGACCGAGTAAAATGATGTTTCAGGCCCTGTTCTAGCCCCCAGGGCCTGGCACACAGTAGGTGTTAGGTATGGTGTTCTCTCAGGTTCCACCGGGCCATGGCGGCCCTGTGTTATTTGAAATGCATTCAGACCTTCCCCATAGTTCTCCACTGGGACTAGGAAATCTGTCCCAGAGTCTAGACAGGAAAATCTGGTGGTGTAGACACACCTGGAAGGCGACGCTGTGTTTCGGATCACAGCCGACACTCTGCTTCCTTCGCTGTACTGGCCCAGTGGGCTTGCCCCACGGAGCACAGTCCCCTCGCCGCAGCCCCACGCTGACGGCTGCCCTGGCTCTCTGGGGTTGTGAAGAGCGTGTGTTTGCAGTTCTTTATGCATTGAGCCAAAAATGGATGTGTCCACTCAATAAATCTGGTGTAAAGTAGCAAATAAAGACGGCAGGCCTGGCAATAACATCACAGACACTTCGGGAAGGCTCTCTTTGTGACATTTGAACAAGCCACACACCACCCTCCTCCCCTTTCCCGGGTCCTGGGTTCACACTTGGGAGGTGTTCCAGTCTGGCAGGCGCAGGAGCCCTGAGGGGCCACATAGGGAACAGCACTGCCAGCCTGGATGCCTCGAACCCCCAGCCCTCTGATCCCCTCCTGTGACCTTCCTTACTCCAACCTTCAGGCTCCTCAAGGGTTCCTCTTTCCCCTGAGGGAGCCAGACTTTTTCCCGAGACCCATCTTTCTTTTGAAATAAAAATAACTTCTCAAGATGGTCCGGATGGGACCTCTTCTGTGATGCCTTCCTGGGCCCTTCAAAACTGCACTGAAAGACTATCACTCTCCACTGGGCCTTTAGGGCTCTGCTGCCCTCGAACAAGCCTCAATTTCTTCTTGTGTAAAATGACATGTGTCCTACCGTCCCCATGGAGTTGTTGAGAAGCAAGCAGAGTGAAGACTGCACATGCCTGCGGTGTTACAGCATGAATGTCGGAGAGTAGACAGGTATGGGCAGCCTAGGCATCCACTGGGCCACTTGGTTGCAAATGCTACCAGGGCTCCCGGGATGCATGCTAGGGATGGTATGGAAAGCAAGTGTGGTCCCTTCCGAGAGCAGTCTGCAGGGCCAGCTCCAGACATAGCCCAGGCTGAGGTGGTGGGTGGGAACTGATCAGCACACAGGAATAACGGCTGTGGGCTGAGATCTTATATACTAACCCCCTTCAGAGCCTCCCAGAGGTATGCCATTGGATGCTCAGCTTTTATAATAGAGTGAATGCTTTTATGGCATAGTGTGCCAGACTCTCTCTTAAGTACTTTAAAATTTATCATCACATTTAACCTAATCAAAGCCCTGCAAGAGAGGCAGTGATATGGTCCCCAATTTACAAATGAATGGAGGTACCCAGAGTTCAAGTAACTTGCTCAGGACCAACCAGTAAGTGGATCTGGGCAGTCTGGCTACTGAGTCAGATATTGATGCTAAACCAGTGGCCTCACCAAGAATATGCAGTCCTTCTCCGACTCTCTCCTTTTGCTTGCCCCTTTGTATTACCCCTCCCTCACTTCACTTTCTATTCTTTCACCCCACCCGCCTCTGTTCAGCTGCCTCCTGGAACACATGGAGGTGGAAGGAATTACCTGGCCTGGGAGTCAGGGCCCTTGGGTTCTAGTTCTGTCTTCCCTGCTCCTAGTGAAACCTTAGTCTTGTTATTCATCTCTCTATTCACCCATCCATCCATCCATTCCTCCATCCATCCATCCCTCATCCATTCCTCCATCTATCCATCCCTCATCCATCCATCCATCCATCCATCCCTCATCCATCCATCCATCCATCCATCCATCATCCATCCATCCATCCATTCCTCCATCCATTATTCTTCCTAAATCTCCCTATGATGGCAGGGGTGGTGGCAGCCAGTATCTATGAGGCCAAGGGATACAGTGGCTGGTCAAGCTCATCTGGAAGTACAACAACCTGAGTCATGTCCCACCAGGAAAGAGAGCAGAAAGCCATCCCAGGAGATCAAACATAGGTCCAAAGGGACTAAGCTAGCTAGAAAGTATGTGGCAAAGTAGATGTGAGCAGACAGAGGTAGGGCTGCCCAGACAGGATGGGGATAGCACTCCTGTGACCCTCTGTGGACTACTTTCCCAATGGTGACTATAGCTTTAGGGTGCAGGGCTGACACACCTGGTGAGTCACAAGTATAACATGCCCCTAAACATGGGGCCACCTTCCCTTCTAGGAATCCAAAGTCTAATGGGTCATGAGTAGAACTTGTTTCTGCAGGAAAAAGTATGGAATGACTCATGTCCCTGATGTCCCTGGGAGCAGAGCATGCACAGAGTCACAGGTACCTGCTGGCTTTCTTGGTCCCTCCCCTCCTCAGAGAAACCTCTGATCACTGCAGAGGCTTTGTTTGTACCAAGATCTTGGACTTGCTGGTGACCAGAGTGAATGACTTCTCGGGAGCTAGGAAGAAATGGATGAACGAGGTAAAGGAAGAGCATGAAATGGAGGTCAGAGGACTGGGACCCTTGCACAGACTCTGCCACCGACCCGCTTGGACCCATGGGGAGCCCCCACCTTCTCCCGGTCTAACTTTCCCCATCTGTGAAGCAGGGCATGAGAGGGCAGGACCAGCCCCTCTGACACACATTCCCAACCTTCCTGACAGTCTGCCCTCCCAGTGTCTGAGCAGCACATGTGAGTCCTGCAGGACCAGGCCACCAAGGGTGAAAGGGCCTCACCCTGGGAGGCCAGTGAGTCCACTCAGGACTCCAAGTTACTCAGTGGAGATGGGGGCAGTTTTTCTTTTTCTTTTTCTAACAATTTTCTTGGAAGTGAATGTATTTCCTTGCTGACTCCAAGCCATCTTGCCTCTTATCAGATTTCAAACCCGATCCAGGTCTAGTCCTGGTTAGAGCAGGGAGAGTGGGGTGGGGCTGGGAGGAGTCCTTCTGATCAGCAGGTGTGCAGGGGCTTCCCAGGTGCTTCCAGTTGCACCCCCACCGTGCCCCCCATCCTGCCCATCTCTCTACCTTTGGCCCCAGTGACTCAGCTTCTTAGCATTGGTGAGTCCTTGAGCAAACAAGTGTGCCTCGGTTTCCTCAACTGTAAAATGGAAATAATAGTACCACCTCCTGGACTTGCTTGTGAAGATGAAAAGAATAAATACATGTAAAGCACTTAGAACTTTGAATGACATATAAAAAACATGAAAAATTCATGAGTGTAGCTGTCATTGTTCCTATAATTACGATTATGATTTGCTGTGTGCTCTCACCCTAAGGAACATTGCCCTACTGTCCTGATACTTTCTGAAATTCACTGCTTCCACCACGTCTTTGCTAGGCTGTTGGCTCTACCTAGAAAACCATATGCGTTCTTTAAGATCCAGTTCAGGCGGACCCATTGTCTCTGACAAGCTTAGTGGACCAGTCAATCACACCCTGATGTGCTCCCCACTGCACATGGATCACACTTAGTCCTTATAGGCCGTCTGCTACTTCATCCCCTCACATGTCTGTCTCCCCCACTGGACTCCAAGCTGCTTGAGGCCAGGGAACATAAATGACTCATTTATCTCTGGGTCCCTGACATAAACACAAGGCCTAGGGCAGAGGATGGAAGCAGTGCTCATTTCTCTTCTTAAGTGTGTGCTGGAAGACAGGAGGGGGACACAGGTCTAAGAGATTCCAATGCATGGTGACAATGACCACACTGGAGGTACAGGCAGAAGTGGTACTCATGAGAGGGATTCCTTCTGATCAAGGTTGGGGAGGGCAGAGGTGGGTAAGAATCTGAGGAAGATGAGGTGAAGCTGTGGAATGTTTGTTTTTTTATAAAAGTGCTTTAAATGTGTAAATTGTTCTCCAGATACAGCAGTACTGAATTCCCATCAGTATGCTGGTTATCACCTGCTCAAATTACTGTGTGGCCTCTGTCGTAGTCAGTTTGGGATGTTATGACAAACTCCTATAGACTAGGTGGCTTATAAACAACAAAAACATATTTCTCACAGTTCTGGAAGTCCAAGGTCAAGGCGCTGGCAAATTTGGTATCTGGTGAGGGCCTACTTCTTGGTCCGTATACAGCAGTCATCTCGCTGTGTCCTCATGTGGTGGAAAGAACAAGGGAGCTCTCTGGGGTCTCTTTTAAAAGGGCGCTAACACCATTCATGAAGGCTCTGCCCTCCTGGCCCAGTCACCTCCCCAAGGTATCATATCCAGGTATCATCACTTCTGAGATTAGATTTCATTGCATGAATTTGGGGGGATGCAAACATCCAGTCCACAGTTTCTGTCTACTGAGTGGACCCTGGCAGAAACAGGAGGGCCCTGGCTTTTGTTGGTGTGCTGGAGGTCTAAAAAGAATGTCGCCCTCCGAGTCCCTGCCCCGCTTCCCTAGAACAACCTCTGGGACCTGCCTCTGGTGGCCTTCGTGGCATCCAAGTGCTCTTGCGTTTGCCTTGATTTTTCAAACCATGTGTGACTGGAATGGAATATGTGCCATGTGCTTCTGATTCAGTTCCCTGTGCTCAAAGACAATGTGATTTTGAGGAATATCTGATGGCCTTCAAGCCTCAAAATATGTTCTTCAAGCCTTCTTTTCCTGCCCTCTTCTCCCTTGACCAAGAGGAAGCAGTCCTCACCAAGAAATGGTCAGTTCCACAGCCCCAAGACTTGGCAAAACAGTTGTCACCACCCCTTGCTGGATATCTGAGCCTAGGAGGCTGGGGACATCCAGAAGGGAGAGCGGGGTGCACACCATCACAGCATCCCTTTCTCTTGGAGACCAAGGTGGTGTGCATCCACAGAAACAGATGAACATGCCTGTCCTCGTGGTTATGATGGGTGCCCTCTCCAGGGTGTGATGGGCCTTTGGCTCAAAATCAGAGTTTATTTTGTTGTGTTTTATGTTCAGCAAGCCTTGAGAGTTTTCCTTTTGTTTCTCCTGCCTAATGTACCAATATCTGCCCATTCTTTTAGTCAACTTTTATTGAGAAGAAACAACTGAATTCTAGGTGATGGAGATAGGAATAGGTATAAAACAGCTCCTGCCCTCAAGGTGGGAGGAATGGACACTTTAAGAGACAGTTCCTTGATATGGAGTTTTTTTGGTGAAGTGCGGATAGAGGATGACTCTAGCTCATGTGGGGGAAGGAGAGGAGGGGAGAGGAAGAGAGACCAACCTGAGAATCTTCAGAGGGGCCTTGAGTTTTTCCCTGACTATTGTGTGAAGATGCGCCAGGGTAGGGTCCAGAGCAAGGCCTCAGGGAGAAGGCATGTTGGACTGAGAGCCCTCTGTTTACCAGTGAATGAAGGCAGACATCTCCACTTTTACAAAAATGACTGAGGACATCTGCCAAGCTGGGGAAGGTGAGGCCTCACAGTTCAAGATCCCCATCTGTTTCTAGGCTGATTGCAGCTGAGCAGAGTAATGTCCCCAAGTTGGACTATGCTTTCGAGTTTAAAAAGCAGTCCCACCCATGACTCATTCAGTCCTCCTTCCCCTTGCCCTTCCTTCATTCATTCCAAAGTGTTCACTGAGCACCAGCTGGGCGTCAGGTGCTGTTAGACTCTGGAAACAGTCATGTGCAAGGTCAGCAGGCCTTGGCTTCATAAAGCGTCTAGTTCAGGAATTCATGTTATTTTAAACTAAAGAATGACACAGTATCCCTCTAGATAGCAAATGCCAGTGGGCTTGGATACTGCTGAGTTTCCCCACATTGATCTTTTCTGTAAAATAGCTTTCTTTCCCCATTTCACATTAGGAAGGAATTCAAGAGAAAAGAACACAGAGATGGTGTTTTCTTGTAAGCCACTTCACCTCCTACCCCTGTCCGATAAAAGCATTTCCTCTTCCTGCCCTTGAGGTACTGAAGGAAGTCCAAACTCCACACAAGGCCTCCGAAACTGGAGCCTCCCAAGTATTTGCCCCTGATAAAGCATCACTTACAATGGTTCATCTCCAAAAGTTTTGTTATTGGTTCCAGCCACAGTTTGCTACACTCTCGCTGGTTGCTCCTATTTAAAAATTGAGTATTTCACATTGGCTTTTCTTTAGCCCATTTCTCATTGTTTCCCACATATTTCCAATGAATGAAGAGATTAGTGAATGCATCGGGTGTTTTTTTTTTTTTTTCCATGAAGGACGAAAGTTAAACATCCTGTTCTGACTGCAGAGAAATTTTAAGGTTTCTGGAATCCATTAAAACCCAAAATGTCACAGGAAAGTTATTCCGGAGCCTGCAAAAACACAATTTTACACTTCTGATGTCCATGGGGCATGTTTGCCTGTCCTTGAAAGAGATCACCATTTTCTTTCTTCATGCCCTCTGTCCTTCTCTTTGTTCCAGCAAAGATGGAAAGAAGCCAATGTACTTAATGCTAAGTACTTTACAAACATTATCTTATTTAATCCTCCTCACAGACCCCTCTGAGGCTCAGATGAGCTGACGAACTTGACCAGGTCGCCCAGCTAAGGAAGCACCAGGTGCTGCCGTCCTCTTGCTGCCTCTGCATCACTTGGCTCTTTTTCTAAGAGCCATTCATAGTTTCACTCCCTGATGCTATTTTTTTTCCTGCTTTGTAGAAAAAGACATAGGTATGAAAGCCTGGATACGGGTGCAAGCCAGAGCAAGGCTGACATCTTCGCTTTCCCTCTCAGCTAAAGCCCATGTTTTCTCGTTTGTAAGCGGATGTGCCACTGCACACTGTACAGCCAAGAATGATTGCAGAGCATCTGGGTCCACAGTCCAAGGCAGCTCTGCAAATGCAGTTGTCATTACACATTTTACTTCCTTGAGGAGACGGGCAGGTGGCTGTGATGTCTGACTGTGTAGCTGAGTGTTGGGAAATCTCTTACCAGCTGGTGAGGGGCAGATTGGCAATGACAGGGCCTGAGAAGGAGGGTCTAGCTGGCTGCAGCTTTGCAGTCAGATCTGGGCCTTTGAAATCCACTAATAACCCATTCCTGGACGTAGAGGCCCCAGGGGCCTTTCAGCCTGCCTTCATTTGGGCGCTTGTTAGAAAGTCAGGGAATAACAGGCTTGGACGGGAAGGGTGAGGTAGAGAGGGGTCCGCTGAATTGCATCACAGGCACAGCCAAGTTCTAAAGCGCAGGAGGAACACAGCCAAGGGGCCTCCTGGCTTATCCTTCACCTTCCTCACAGCACATGCCTTGGGAATTTTCCAAGACTCTCCTGGACTCGGAGAGGTTTGGGAAGTCTGTGCTGGTGATAATGGAGTTGGCAAATAGAGAATGCTGTCCTGGCTGGGCCACTCACTGGTTCAGAAGCCTCGAGAAGGCTGAGCCAAGGTCTCTCTCACAGAGTGTAAGCCCTTGTGTTCGGGAAGCAGGCAGGATGGACCCCTTCTGGACTCCCAGTGCCCCTAAAGGAAGTAAGGTATAGAGACACAGTCAAGACTTCCAAAGTCAAATTATATCTCTTGAGACTTTCTTTCCTCATAGCCTAGGAATTAAAGGTCCCCTTTTGGGATTTACACAGAAATGTGTTTTCTTTGCTCTTGAAAATCTTACCAGCCCTGAGCTGAGATGGCTGGCCTGTGTCTACCTGTCTCAGACTGTGACCTTCTGAGGAACAGAGTGCCTCAGATGTTGCTGAGAACCTGGGTCTGCACAGTCCTGCCTGTTCCCTGGTGTTTTATAAGTCAAGGCTGATCTCCTGCGGGACTTCAGGCTCCAGAGCACATGGACAGGGCTCTCCTTCCTGCCTGCACACATGCACCAAGTCAATGCAAATGAGTTCCCCCACCTGTGACGATTAACACTAATCATAGTAACAATACTTTGTGCACTGTGCTAGGCCCTTTCCTTTCACACCTCATTTAACTTTTCATCCTTACAGCACTCCTTAGGATTTCCCTTTGCCAGTGAGAAGGCCAAAGCACAGAGGAACAAAGAAACCTGTCTAGGGAATAGTAAGTGGAAAGTCAAGATTTGAGCCCAGTGCCCTGCTGTGTGACAACAATGTCCTTCCACCTCCCCGGCGTGTGTGCCCCTCTCGCTCATTTACAAGTTTAACTCAAAGCTTTGGTCTGGCCAAGATGATGACCGCCATTCCCAGAGAGTGACAGGAGCCCAGGGCGCAAGGTCGGCAGGAGGCGGGGGGCGGGGGGCGGGGGGTGTTCACTAGAAACCAGCTGGTCCAAACTGTTACTCCGCAGATGAAAACGCGAGGCTCGGGGGAGGGTGGGGGCCGGAGCCAGGCACTGAGCCAGCGTCTTGACTTCTCTTCTGGATGTCACAGTCGGGGTCCCAGGACTCCTGGGGGCACTGTCTGTGCCATGAAATTTTATCCTTTTCCATAAACATAAGCCATCGAATGTCTGAAAAATTTCCAGTTCATGGTTAAACTTTGGGTGAGACTTTGTCATGAGCGTTAGTCAGCCAGATACACAAAGAGTCCACCAGCCTTCCCTGAAAGCCATGTTTGGGTGGATGTTCAGTCCTTATAAACCTGGACTTCAGGGAGGGAAGGCTTTAGGTCAGTTTATAGAGAGAGAGACCATGAGCAAAGGCAAGCCTGGCAGTGGTGGGAAGACAACCAGCGAGGAGGAGGCCAGGCCTCATTTCCCACTCCTGGCTTCCTGGTCCAGGCTACGGCCCTAGGGGATGAGCACCCGGAGAGGAGGCCAGGGATGGAACATGATGCTGAGGGCAGGCTGGGACCTCACAGAAGAATGTTGCTCGAGAGAGGTGTTTCCCGGGCAGAGAGCGGACTGCTAGGCCTTATGCCCAGGACCCTCTTGGCACCTGTCCCACCAGTGGTCAGACCTTCCTGCTGACCCAGCCTCCACACCATGATCTGAGAGCAGCAGAGGCCAAGGCCAGTTGTTCAGCCTGAGGTGGCACGGCTGGAGCAGAGGGCGCTCAGAGACCTGCACATCTGGGGTGGTGTCCAGGAGCAGGAGAGGCCTGGGGGCTGCTGGCGTACCTGAGCCTCACTTATCCATCCAATCCATGGAGAAGGAGGGGAAGGGCAGAGATCCCAGGCAGATAGCATAGACACACTCCTCTGTAGCAACATGCTCTACTCCGGCAAGGCCACCTTGGGACAAGTCCATGACATCCTTTGCCTGGAGTCGGCCAGGTAGCAAGGTGGGAAGGGCAATTTCCCTTGACCTCGGCTCCACTTGCTGTGTCATTTCAGGCATGTCTCTTTTCCTCTCTGAGCCTCAGTTTCTTGATTTGTAAAATGGAGACAGTAATACCCACCTTCTAGGGTCCTTGTGTGGATTGATAAGGTGATGCAGGATGTCTGGTTCAGAGGAAGGGGGCTCCTATGGGCTGTTGCTCTTATTAGCTAGGTGATGCCAGGCCTCAGTGCCGTATTGGCCTCCTGGGTGGCATTGTTCCAGAGACGTTCTGATACAAAAAAAAAGAAAGAAAGAAAACAGCATCACTTCTGATTGCTGGGAATGGCTCAAGTTCTTCCCCTTGGTGCTGCTAGGTGGCATTTATTCAGCCCACGCTGAGCCATGTTCTGGATGGCTCCTAAACATGCCCAGTACGTGGCCCTGGCCCTTCAGGAGCTCACAGTGCCACCTCAGGCTCATTGGGACACTGAGTGGTTATTGTGACAAATGTGTCTCCTGGTGGCCCTAGAGGGGCAGTGCAGTGTGTGTGTGTGTGTGTGG